>PVJC01010397.1:0-43777 GCA_004026665.1 Murina feae
CTCACAGAGACTGCAGGGGGAAGTTGTTTTTGTGGAACCTGGGGATCAGAGCGGGGAGTAAGGAACTGAGAAACCAGCTCTGGGGCAGTCCATTCTCCCAAACCAGCATTAAGTGCGATAGGGAAAACAGGGCCTAAATACTGGCTAGAGAGGACTTATAGCCCCAGACCCAGAAGTCAATCCAGAAATACTGCCACCCAGAGGCTGAACAACAAACTGACCCTTCTGTAAACACAAATGAAGGCAGTCTGGAAAACAAAGAAATACTGCTGGCTTTAAAATCAGGACTGTGGTTTACAACACAGAGGAGCAATGTATCACAGGGAACTTCAGTCCTCTCCTAAATACCTGACAGGACAAAGGAGTGTCAAACCAAAGAGCAGAGGAAGTGAATGACCCTCACTACTGCTCATTTTTATTTTTTTCACCTTTTACTTAAGAAACTAATTTTTTTTCTTTTTTCCTCACTTGATTTTACTTTTTTAATTATTACATTTTTATTTTTAATCAGTATTATTACTACTACTATTTTACCTATTTTTAGTGTCATTTTATTTTCTCTTTATTTTATTTTGAGATTAGTGTTCTACATTATATTTTCATTTTTTCTTTTAGCATCATTTTACTCTATCTCAGCCTTACCTTTATGCCAACACTCTCTTCCTCACTTTTCTTCTTTTGTTGTCCTGTTTCTCTTACCATATTCCTGCTTTAGATTTTTCCTACTTCCTCTTTTTACCCCCTTTTAAAATTTCACCCTACTTATACATCTAATTTCCAATCCCCTGCTCTAAGTCCATACACACCTCACTCTTCTCTTTCTTCACTATCCAATTTTTTTCTTTTTTGTCTTTTTCTCTCTGTTGCTTGGCTGTTGTTAGCTTGATTGTTGATTATACTGTGTTTTTTTATGCTTGTTTGTGAGATTGTTTCACTTTTTATTTATTTATTTTTTTGGTTGTTGTTTTTTTGGTTATTTTGTTGCCTCTGTTTTCCCTTGCCTTGCTTGAAATTAGTGGTTGTTTATAGTCTGCATTCATCTCTAGGTATCTGTTGCTGGCATTCATTGAAATTAGTGGCTGTTCTATTGGAATCTTCTCCCCATATGGTTTCTTCCCCTTTTCTATTTCATTCTGTTTCTTTTCTCTCTTACTTTTTTCTTTTCTCCTTTTCCAAATTTCGTTTTTTGTACCCCCTTTTTTTCCATTTTCTCCTTTTTCTTTTTCTCTTCCTCTTTCCCCTAATTCTCTTTACTCTGGTGGTCACCTTTATTGGGGTTATTAGTATCATGAATACATCTGTGTTCAGTACTTTATGCATTGTGCCTTGTGCTGTATTTTGTGCCTTTAAATCAATGCAGGAGAGAGAGAACTACATAACCAGACACCCAGAGAAGAGAGATCATGGGGAGACAAAGAAACAGCCCACATATGAAAGAGAAACAGGCATCCCCAGAAAAGGAAGTAAACGAAATGGAGGCAAGCAACCTGTCAGAGAAGGAATTCAGAGAAATGGTCATAAGGTGGATAAAAAGAATGGAAGACAAATTTGACAATATGTGTAAGAACCAAGACAAAATGAAAAACAACATCACTGCTATAAAGAACTCAATAGAAAGCATCAACAGTAGACTAGAAGAAGCAAAGGATCACATCAGTGAGTTAGAAGACAAGGTAGGAAAAAATACCCAAGCAGAGCAGCTTCTAGAAAAAAAATTAAAAAGCGGGAGGAGAGCCTAAGAGAACTTTGGGACAATATGAAAAGAAACAATATCCATGTAATAGGGGTCCCAGAAGTAAAGGAAACTGAGCAAGGAATAGAAAGCTTGTTTGAAGACATAATGACAGAAAACTTCCATATATAGGGAAGAAAAAACTCACACAAATCCAAGAAGCTCACAGAGTCCCAAATAAAATGAACCCCCAAAAAACAATGCCAAGGCACATTATAATTAAGTTGGCAAACACCAGTGACAAAGTAAGAAACTTAAAAGCAGCCAGAGAGAGACAGAAAGTTACCTACAAAGGATCCCCCATTAGACTAGCAACAAACTTCTCAACAGAAACACATCAGGCAAGAAGGGAATGGTATCCTTTGAGAATGAGGAAGAAGAAAAAGGAAAGTAAAAATTATGAACAACAAATATATATCAACAAGTGAATCTAAGAATCAAGTGAATAAAAAATCTGATGAACAGAATAAACTGGTGAATAGAATAGAATCAGAGGCATAGAAAGGGAGTGGACTGACAATTTTCGGGGGTTAAGGGTGTTGGGGGTGCGTGAAGAGAATGGACAATAATTGTACACCTATAAATGAGGACAGTGGGGGGGCAAGGACAGAGGTTGGGGTGGGAAATGGGAGGAGGGGCGCTATGGGGGAAAAAAGAGGAACAACTGTAATAATCTGAACAATAAAGATAAATTAAAAAAAAGAAGGGAATAGAATGAAATATACAAAACTATGCAAAGGAAGGATCTGAATCCAAGAATACTGTATTTAGCAAAGCTATCAATAAAAATTGAAGGTGAAATCAGGAGCTTCACAGACAAAAAAGGACTAAGGGAGTTTGTTACCACCAAACCAGCAATGCAAGAAATGTTAAAGGGTCTGTTGTAAAAAGAAAAAAAAAATAGGACACGAAGAAGGAACACAGGGGTAAAGAATAAAAATGGCGACAAACAAGTTCCTATCAATAATAACTTTAAATGTAAATGGATTAAATGCCCAATCAAGACATAGGGTAACTGAGTGGATGAGAAAACATGACCCATATATCTGCTGTCTACAGGAAACCCACCTCAGAAAAAAAGACACACACAGACTAATAGTGAAGGGATGGAAAAAGGTTTTTCAGAAAATGGAAATGAAAAAAAAAAGCTGGGGTAGCAATACTTATATCTGACAAATTAGATCTCAAAGTCAAGGACATAAAAAGAGATAAGGAAGGTTACTTCATGATACTAAAGGGAACAATCCAACAAGAAGAAATAACTCTGGTAAACATATATGCACCCAATATAGAAGCACCCAAATACATAAAAAAACTTCTGGAGGATATCAAGGGAGAGATTAACAGCAATACAATTACATTAGGGTGCATATACCCTAATGTAATTTAATACCCCACTATCACCACTGGACAAATCCTCTAAACAAAAAAATCAGCAAAGAAAAATCAATCGTAAATGACTCACTAGAGTAGATGGAATTAATTGACATCTTCAGAACACTTCATCCCAAAGCCACAGAATATACATTCTCAAGTGCGCATGGGTCATTGTCAAATATAGATCATATATTGGGTCACAGGCAAAGTCTCTTCAAATTCAAGAAGATAGAAATCCTATCAAGCATCTTCTCAGATCACAATTGCATAAAACTGGAAATCAACTACAATAAAAACAATCCAAAAAAATCAAACACATGGAGACTAAATAGCATGCTATTAAACATATTAAACATATGACTGGGTTACCACAGAGATCCAAGAAGAAATAAAAAACATCATGGCAACAAACAACAATGAAAACACAACAATCCAAAATCTATGGGACACAGTGAAAGCAGTCTTGAGAGGAAAGTTCATAGTGCTACAAGCCTACTGCAAAAAAACAAGAAACAATGATAATAAATTACCTAACCCTACAACTCAAATATTTAGAAAGAGAGCAACAAGAAAAGCCCAGTGTAAGCAGAAGGGAGGAGATAATAAAGATCAGAGCAGAAATAAATGACATAGACACACACACACAAAAAAAAAAAACAATACAAAAGATCAACAAAACCAAGAGCTGGTTCTTTGAAAGGATAAACAAGATTGATGAACTGCTAGCCAAATCAAAACAACAATGAGGTACCATCTCACACCTGTAAGAATGGCTATCATAAACAAATCAACAAATGACAATTGCTGGAGAGGTTGCAAAGAAAAATGAACCCTTCTGCACTGCTGTTGGGAATGCAGACTGGTTCAACCACTAGGGAAGACAGTATGGTGTTTCCTCAAAACTTTAAAAATGGAACTGGCATTTGACCCAGTGATCCCACTTCTAGAGATATATCCCAAGAAGCCATAAACACCAATCAGAAAGGATATATGCATCCCTATGTTCATAGCAGCACAATTCACCATAACTAAGATTTGGAAACAGCCTAAGTGCCCATCAGCAGATGAATGGATTAGAAAACTGTGGTACATCTACACAATGGAATACTATGCTGCTGTAAAAAAGTAGGAATTCTTACCATTTGCAACAGCATGGATGGAATTGGAGAGCATTATGCTAAGTGAAATAATCCAGTTAATGAAAGAAAAATACCACATGACATTACTCATTTATGGATAATAAAGACCATTACAAACTGATAAACAAAAATAGATACAGAAGCAGAGCAGCATCAAACAGACTGTCAAACTACAGCAGGAAGGCCGAGGAGGGTTGGGGGCAGGAGGGGGAAGAGATCAACCAAAGGACTTTTGTGCATCCATTAAGCATAACCAATGGACACAAGACACTGGTGTGTAGGGGAGGCCAAGGGAAGATAAGGGGAAAAAAAAGAGACATATGTACTACTCTTTGTAATATTTTTAAGCAAAAAAAAAAAAAAATTCTCCTTGGTAAATGTTCTCATTAGTTCTTGGACATAGTTCAGTAATTCAATAACACCAGGTTACTGTTAGACACAAGACCAAAATATGTTACTCTCCATGCTTTAGTTCTTTCATTTGTATATGTCATTTTCAGACTGAAAATTATGAGCCCTACTTCCATGCAAAACCAGTCAGTAAGTTGTTTACATACTGAAGTATAATGCATGGCAAGCAGATTCTGTAGAAGTTGTTTTTTTTACTGTTGATGTATAAAGCAAATGCAAAGGGAAATAGATATTTGAAATGATTCTGATACTTTCCTAAACAAGTGTTGGTCCTTTTGTACTAGAATTACCACACACACACACACACACACACACACACACACACACACATGCATGCACATACACATGCACACACATCTTCATAAGAAAATCAGGAAGTATTCAGGCATAGTTGTTAAAGAAAAAAATCACATTTTCAAAAAGCTCTCTTGCCCTTACTTATGCTACTTGTAAAGTAAACTTGTATTACTGATTAAAAGAAGTCTTTTATTAAAACCAATTATCCTCTGGTGATTGTATTCTCTGTTTCAGAAATCATGAAGTTCTTTTTTTTCCACAATAAAAAATATTGAATGATATACTAAACACATGAATATCAATATTCACGTTTTGTACTACAACAGAAAGTAACTCTTAAACACCTGGTTGCTACTTAATTTTTGATGTAATTACTGTGTAAAGATTTAAAAATGCATATATTATAATTCTACTTGTTGCATTTTCACCATAATAATTTATATATACCTTTCGCTGTACTATGAAAGTCAACTACACTCCCACTACTCAACTGAAGGCATAATTGGTTAGAGGGTTTCCTACCTCTTTACTCATTAGTTCTGAATAATCAACCCCCATTGCTTATTTAAGTCCTCCTGGAAGCGCAAATGAAATCTGTGAAAATGAAAATTAGATGCTACACTAACAGATTGATGCTGTATTTCATAAGACAATTCATATTATTTAAATTTCCAGATTTTGAAATGATGGTCACTTTTATATGTTTAAAACAAGTTGTATATGGAATTGTGGAAAAAAAAAAACCAGTTTACTTTGTAATACATATTTCAGTAGAGCTAAAATTTTAAATTTTACACCTAAAATCATGACAGAATGAAAGAGGAAGTTAATGTTTGGTCATGCTGGTGTACGTTTCTTACACAAATGCAGTGTGATAAGTAAACAGCAAAAAGAAGTTATCTACTAGAAATAATTATGATAGAGGAGAATCAATGGTGATGGAAAATAAATTTAAAAAAAGATAATGATGAGGTATAGTATAGGAAATAATAGACTTACAAATAAATTGTTTAAAAACACTTCCTAAGAGAATATACTCCTATCAAAATAGTAATGATCAGGATTTCAAACAAGCCTCCGATGTGTCTGTTTATGTGACACTTACAGTGTTATAATTGAATTATTAATTGTAAATATTTCTGGGATTCATATTAAAGAAATTGCCCGCTGCAGCTACACTTCTTCATTTCCTGTCATCCCAGTTATCTAGGGGGCTGACTCAACCACTGCTTGTCCACAATACCCAATTCCCAAACATAAAAAAATAGAAAGTGACTGCAAAGGAGTGTTAAGATTTTAAAGATCCTTTGCTGACAAAATTTTAAATGAGCAAAACTATGAAATTCATTTCCCAAGAGAATAATCTTTATACTTTCAATAGATGTCCATGGAAATAAAACATGTGATATTTTGTTACAATCTGTCTTCTTTCCTATGGTAGGAATCATATCAGCTTTTAAATTCCCAAGTCTATGTAGTTTATTTCATGTTTACTTATAACATCTATGTTCATAAAAAAACGAGGCTAATGAAAAATATTACATTTTATTAAAGGGGAATGACTTGGCAACTGTTCTGTGTTATTTAAAAGTTTAAAGGTATATTTTAAATCTTTAGTATCAGGTTGATGTCATTTTCAGCAAATAAATAAAGATTTTTATGTTTAGCAAATAATACAGAACAGTTCACGAGTCTTATATTTTCATATCATTTTTCTTTTAAATTGCTTTAATAATGCCACTGCAATGAGAAAAACTCATTTCTTATGACTTTGATATAATCTAAATTTGAAATTTCTCTGCCATTTTATTTTCATTGGGTTGGCTATATTATGTTTTTGTTGATATTGTGTTTTATGGTATGTTTTCATATCTGAGAAGACTCTTTTTTAAACGAGTTAGGTAGATGATCCCTGAAATTACAGCTTATGGATTCAGATTTTTAGAAACAAGTGAAAATGGTTTTATTGTGTTTAATTCATTCAGTATTTTAGAACATAAAGCTTTAATTTAAGTGTTATGCTGTAAAAAATGAGTTATGATTATATATAACTTAATATACACAAAAGTCAAAATAAATAACTAAAAATTAGCAAAATATCTGAGGAGTACCTTCTGATTAAATAATTGGTTTCCTTGCTGAAAAGTGTCCCTATATGTAGGAAATCAGTGTTTTCCCCCCCACAACCAATATAAATAAGTTAATGGCAATGTGAGTTTATCTCATTTTGTTTTACTTCAATATAAAATAGTTCTTAGGAATCTTTTAGCAAATTCCTATGATGTCTTTTATTATCAGTCTAGCACTGTGACTTACATATGCTTTCATTGACACTCACAAGGAAGCAGACTCTATTGCACATATGCATGCACATAAAAGTCAGGTCCCGCTCAACAGATGTAATCTTGTGTGGGAGCCACATAACTTTTTCTGAAATACTGAAGGCATGACTTTCAAGTAGTTTTAAATTTCAAATCAGCTTAGTCCATATTTAATTTAGAAATGTTGGTTTAACACCAAGCCACACCAGACCTTTTAAAGTTCAGTGGCTATGATATAAAATTCTGTGCTGTTTTGCACCAATAAATTAAGAAGTACAGTATAATTCTCCACTAACACTGGAGTCATTGTGAAGTGAAATAAAGACTTTGATATAGGTCCTCACTCAGGTGCACACTCTTTCATAGTTATAATCACACTGTGTGCTCATAAAATTTAATAAAGACCCACATAGATGGTACATAGTTTATGGAAGTAAGTGGTAAAGAATAATATCAACCATTTTTCCTATTGGTCACTCTACACGCCAACAGATTGAAAGATGCTGAATTCCTTTTCTCTGAAGACCGCCTTTATAACTCAGCTATTTGTGTGTTTCTAAATATTTTTAAATAAACAGCCAAAAGAAAGAGGCACTTGACACCTCCAACAAGTATCTCAGTTCTTTTCATATTGTCAATAGCTGTGCCAATAGTACTGTTCTTTTGACAGCTGAAAGCAGATGTGGGGGTTAAGTATGGGAGCAATTCAAATGTCCGCAGTAAACTGCAGGGGGCCTGAAAGATCTCAGAGAGCAGCGGCTTTAAAGTAATTGACTAATACAGTAAAGATATTAAAGTCATTTAGTGCCAAAAGGGAACACACTGATCCCTGACCCTCAGCCACTTTGGAGTAATCTAGTATTCAATCCAGCATGTAATGACTGCCAGACCTGTCACTCCTCCAGGCTCTCCAGTCAGATGCCTGTGGCTACTATTGGCTTATGGTAAAAGGACAGAAATGCAAGGAAATACCTCTCCATCAGCCTGTGATGTGATAATGTTATTGCTCCAATGTATTCTGTATTGTCCCTGGGTAATTTAATCTGTTGAGACCCATGTCAAAAATTGCCCTTATTCCCTATAGGTTTTTATTCAACCTTTTAGTAATTCAAGTAAATTGGTAAGGAAAGGGAGTAACTTACTTGATAAATGATATCCAGCATATATATATATATCCCCAGCCTGCATTGCCTATAATCTGTAACCATTCTACCCATTGTTATTCCTGTTGAAAAATCAAAATGTATAATATCTATATATATTAAAAGCCAGCAACTGGAACACCGTAACAACCAGAACAACTGGTCACCTTGATGCCCACTGTGGAGAGTGCAAACTGGCCTGATTGGGATGTGGGGCTACTGGCCAATCTCCTGTGGTCCCTCCTCTAAGCCATCCCCACCCATGATGGGCCCCCACCACCCTGATCAGCTGACAGCCCTGCACCCTAGCTGACCTTGCCCCTGATTTCTCTTCACCCCAATAGGGGGCAGGTCCAGTTGTTCAAACTCATGCAGCCACTCCCCCTGGCTGGTCATGCCCCCAATAGGCCCCCACCATCCCAGTCAGACTGCAGCCCCTCCCCACAGCCAGGTCCACCCTTGATCGCCACCCACCCCCACTTTGATCAGGGGCAGGGCTGACAAGCCAATCACTCATGGCCTCTCCCCTAGGCCACTGACCCCCACACTCCAATCAGGGGTGGGTCCCATTGGCCAATCACCTGAAACCCCTCCTCCCTGCTGGCCCAACCCTGATTGGGCCCTGATTGGGGCAGGCTGGCCATCCAACCTCCCACCATCTCCTCCTCCTGACAGGCCCAGCCCCAACCCACCTCAATTGGGGCCGAGCCAGCCAGACCCCACCTATGCACGAATTTGTGCACTGGACCTCTAATATATAATAATATCTATTTATGAAACCAGACAACAAATGGGCCCTGGGATGCCTGTCATTACTTGAGCCAACCAAGCAGAGACAGGGTTGAATCATGTATGAGAATTTATTCCAATAATGCCAGCAATATGAGAGAGAAACAGGTCATCCAGGAAAATCTGCTCTGCACCTCCCCTAAACCAGTTGCTTATATAGGGTAAAAGGACAAAGATCACATGGTGAAATAGGCAAAGGGAATAAGAATGGATATGCAAAATAAATATGGGCATGCATGCATGAGGAAGTAGGCAAAAAGGAGTAGCTATAATGGTTACAGATTATAGGCGATGCATGCTGGGGATTTGCAAAGCGCTGGAGGTTTGCAAAGGCTGGCACCTCTGGTTTCCACAACAAGGTCATTAATGTTTCCATGATAATAGGCAGCTTTCAGATGAGGAGGATGGGCCACATTCCCAAGGTAGCTCCCAGATCCCACTCCCCCACCCCACCACCCCATACAACTCCCAGCCAGGTACTTTCCTTAATCAAAAGAATCACAGTTAATAGCGCATAATTAATACTTCTTATAATTATAGTAGTCCCCAATATTCTATTTATCCCCTAACAATTATATAAAATAGCATTGTTTCCAGCATATATATATATATATATGCAGCATATATATATATATATATTTATATATATACATATATATATATATATATATATATATATATATGATAAGAGATTGCCTGTGGCTTAAAGGTTATGTGTGCTAGGTATAATTTAGAAGTGTGTTAGTTATCTGATTTGTAAACACTTGTTCTTTTTATTACTCCAATGGGAAAAATATTTTACAATAAAAATATTGACATAGAAATTCACACGGTGGCTGAGTCATATTTAGTCTATGTGCCAATTAAGCAGAGGCAAGTTTGAATCATAACAGAGGAAGATGTAAGAAAAAAAGATTTACTTGTTTTTGCCTTTGAACACATAAGAGTTGGCCAATTTCTGGGAAGCTTGCATTTTAAATGAAGTATTTTGCATTTGAAAAATATAATTATTGCTACAGGCTGAAACAGAAAAACAAAACAAAACTAAGAGACAGTGCAGGAAATTGTCATTTTTTGTTATTTTGATTTTTTGTTAATTGAAGCACTAGAAATTGACTCATATTTCACCTAAAGTTTAAAAATCAAAATCTGGCAATCCATCGCGTGGGCTGTGCAGTCTTTAGGTACACATGGGTATAGAGGGAATATGGACAAGTGCGAGAGAGCCACAACAGCCAAGAGAGGCAAGAGACAAGAAGGGGAGAATTCCTTTTTCTTGGGTTTTGTATCCCCAAATTTTGGTGGCCCTGTACCCCCTAGTGAATGATCTCTGTTCCCAGGTTTAACTGACAGGAACCTTCCTGGCATCACCCCAGCTCACTGTGTGTGTGTTCATCTTCCCCTTTATCAAGTCCCTCCCTCCTGGCATCTGCAGAGAATGGGCTGATTCCTAGGGAGTGTGACATTGCAGCTTCCTGGTGAAGCTGCCCAAATGGCAGGATTATAATGTGTGGTCTCCCTTTGGTCCCTTTCCTAGTATTAATAACTAATTACTAACAGCAGAATCAGTAGTTATTACCTATCATGTAGACATCTATACATGCATATATCTGACCTTGTCGCCTGGAACATTGATATATTTCAATATGATGTACTATTTTGAAACCAGACAACCAATGGGTCTGGTCTGTCTGGCAATACTTGAGCCAATTCAGCAGAAATAGGTGTTGGGGAGCACAGGAGACTTGTTTAGGAAATGTGTAAGGAGGACATTCTGATAAAAGGGGAGGGTGTGGAAGGCCGCTTGCCAGGTTTATAGGAATTCCAACTAGGGGGAGACTTAGTGGAGTGTCAAAGGCGGTGCCCCTAATTATTCCTTGACCTTTCCAAACAGGTCTGTGCACGTGCAGACCCCTGGGTGTTTACTGGAATCCTTATGTGTAATCTTTGGGTGTGCTTGCTTAAAAGACACTACATACACATGTGTATCTCAAGATTACTTACCCTGCTGATTGTATCTAAAAGACATACTTTATCTCAAACTGCTGTTACATTAAAAGGCTAACAAGGCAGGTAATCGAGGCTGCCTGGAAGCTTTGGCCAGGCCATGCCGTAGCCTTCTCTTTCACAGTGAAACTGTGTTGGAGTAACCTGTTCATCCATCGTTCAGGGGCTGTGGGTCAGTCCCGGCAATCAGGGTTGAATAGTATGTGAGCATTTATTCCAATAATACCAGCAGTATGGGGAAGCAGCAGGTCATCCATGAAAACCTGCTCTGTCCTGCCCCATAAGCCAGCTACTTATATGGGATATAAAGACGAAGATCATATGGGGAACTGGGCAAAAGGAACAAGAATGGCTGTGCTGCTTACAGAGTCAGGCAATGTGGGCAGTGTGGGCTGGGGGGCTGCAAAGAACAGGAGGCATCCAGGACTCCACTATTGCCTTTCCTCAGCAAAGCTGTTCATCTTTCCATGAGCATAAGCAGCTCCCAGATGGGGAGGATGGGCCACATTTCCCAGTGAGCTTCCCGGTCCAACATACATCTCCCAAGCGGGTTAGAATGTGCTTTCTTTAGTCAGAACAAAACAGTCATGGTTAATAGAGCATGGTCAGTATTTCTTATAACTATTTCTTATAACTAATAGCTAGTCCCCAGTATTCTATTTATACCCTTAACAATTCTAGAATAAGAGGAATGGTTGGATATCTTTAGAATTCTTTCTGTAATTGTCTAATTATTTACTTAAAGTTTTCGAAGCGTTCTTAAAAGGTAACATAGAAGGGAAAATCAAATAGATAAAAGAATCATAGGTTTCCAAAGGACCTTGGAATTAATTTATCTATCCTTCTACATCCTGGCATCAAATATTGAAGTTATTTCAGACGAGGGTATATTTTATACACAATTCCAAAATTAAGCATGTGTGTATTTGCAAAAACAATATTACTTCAAATTAATTACTTCAAATATTACTTCAACTTGATTATATAAACAAAAAATCAGTCTTTATAGCCACATGTATTACAAGCTTCTTCAATGAGTTGAAATTTATTTCTTCCTACATCTATTTACAAAATCAGTGAGCCACTTTTCACCCTTTGTATAATAACCTCCTGTCTTAAGGACAGTTGTTAAATACATATTAAGTTTTCTATAGAATGAATATGAGTAAAACATCATTTGGTGTGTGTTAACTGAAGAGGTTATCCATTAGCTTCAAGAGAATTAAGGGTACATATCTTATATTCATTTTTCATAGTCAATATGTGGTTGAAAAAATTTTATTCCTACAGCAAATATGGAATTTCAGTTCTGTGCATGGCATTATGCCAGGCCCTGCAAAGGGAATAAAAAAGAATAAGACATGATCTCTGATTTCAAAAAGCTTACAGGCCAATATGGAAGATGAGACACTAAACAAATAACTGTAGCACACAGTTGAAGAGGGAGAAGGTAACTAAAGTTTATTTAGCAGCTTCAGCTAGCCAGTCAGTCTATATAACTGCAATGAATGGACATAGGATTGTGATATATTAATTTTCATGGGTTAAGCTGTCCTTACTGAAGCTTAGAAAAGTCACTTTGTTAAAAACAGTCAGAACTGTATTTGAAACAATTTTATTCTGGCTCATAGACCTATGCTCTCTCAGCATGACTGCATCTTTTCCGTAACAGGAGCAATGATGCCATATCTCTCTCCTGTGAGGAAAGCCATCCTTACGCTCTTCCACATTGAAATCCCACTTTTTATTGTGCGTAAAGATAAAACTCCAAAGGTCACTCATGCAGTGCAGTGTAAGTAAAATGATCTTTATGTGGGCTCATCTCTTATTACATTGATATCTAAGGCCATGGATCAAAGGCTATATCTTATTTCTTATTATAATAAAAATATACTAGGAAATTAATAAATATTGAATTGATTAAATGGGTGTGCAAAATATCTTTATTCTCTTTACATAAGGAATTCCTTCAGGGATTAAACTCCTGGATCAATTTTCAGGGAATGAAGGTAATCCCACAAAGGTACAAACTTGCGAAAAGCCATGATGCTTAGTAACCATCATCATGTTTAGTCAATTTATGTATTTCAAAGTTTCTTCCAACTTTAATTAAAGTTTTTAGTTAAAATATGATGACAAGCCCTAACTGGTTTGGCTCAGTGGATAGAGCGTCAGCCTGGGAATCAAGGGTCTCAGGTTCGATTCCGGTCAAGGGCATGGACCTTGGTTGTGGGCACATCCCCAGTAGGGGGTGTGCAGGAGGCAGCTGATTGATGTTTCTTTCATCGATGTTTCTAAGTCTCTATCCCTCTCCCTTCCTCTCTGTAAAAAAATCAATAAAATATATTTAAAAAAATATGATGACAAGAAGGCAGAAAATTATGTGCATGAAAAAGTAGGTATGATTTTCTTTGAATTTTATAATTCCATATTTATTGGAAGAATTGTATCAACAGGTTAAAATCAACAGATGGTTATTCTACCAACTAGTTAAATCAATATTTAAATTTCTATTCTTAAGCTACCTGCTTAGAAGCTGCTGTTCTTATTAAGGGCCATTATGACAACCCTGAGTCTTACTTATATCTTTTAGTATTAAAAATTATGAATAGTATCCCTTTACACTTTCTCTTTTCTTAACCTACCCTTTCTTTTCCCCCATTTTCCTATTGTAAAGTAGGACATATATTCAGATTATTTGCATAATACATAAATATAAAGCTCAAAGAAGGATCACAAGTGAGCATCTGAGTAACCATTAGGCAGCCAGGCAGGCGAAGAATTACCAATTGGCAGCAATCCAGAAGTATCCTTTGGACCATTGCCTTTTTTCTCTTCCTACCCTTGAAGGTAAACACATTTATGACTTCTAACTTTAAGTCAAATTTTGTTTGGTATTAGTATGCATGTATTCTCATTTATATCTGACTTCTTAACATCGTATTTGACAGATACTTCATCATAGTTGTGTGTATTAGTAATTTAATCATTTCCATTGTTGTGCAGTGGTCACTTTGATTAATTTATCTATTCCATTGCAGATGAACACTTACATTTCTAGTTTGGTGAATATAAAGAATAATGCTTGCCCTAGCTGGTTTCACCCAGTGGAAAGAGAATCAGCCTGTGGACTGAAGGATCCTGAGTTCAAGTCAGGTCAAGGGGAATTACCCGGATTATAAGCTTGATCCCTGGAGCTGGTCAGGGTGCATGTAGAAGGCAAACAATTGACATGTCTCGATGTGTTTCTCTCACATTGATATTTCTCTCTCTCTCTTTCTCTCTCCCCTCACTTACACTATCTCTAAAAAATCAATGGGAAAAGTGTTTTCAGTGAGGATTAATAAACAAACAAACAAAACTAATAATGTTGTGGTAAACACCGGGCATATACATACTTTTTTGTTGTGTATATAGTTAGGTATTGAATTGCTGGGACAGAAAATGGTGCCATTTTTCCAAACTGATGTTACCAATGTAATCCCCTATTAAAAGCATGAGAGTTTCTGCTGTTTTATGTCTTACTAGTAGTTGTTGTTGTTGCTAAATGTCTTGTGATTTTAGCTAAATTTGATGTATATACTACTTCTTCATTTTAATTTGCATTCCCCGTTATTAGTAATGAAGATAAGCACATTTTTTAAATCAAATGTGTTTATTTTTTAAATATATTTTATTGATTTTTTACAGAGAGGAAGGGAGAGGAATAGAGAGTTAGAAACATTGATGAGAGAGAAACACCGATCATCTGCCTCCTACACACCTCCTACTGGGGATGTGCCCACAACCAAGGTACATGCCCTTGACAGGAATCAAACCTGGGACCCTTGAGTCTGCAGGCCAATGCTCTATCCACTGAGCCAAACCAGTTAGGATGATAAGCACATTTTTTATGCAATCTCATCAACCTATTAAATAAAGAGATAATATGTGCTGAAGGTTTATTCAAAATACACTTATGAAATAGCAAATGATTGAACTGGATTTTAACTGATGATAATAGGAATGTTTACTAACACCCTTGGCAATATTGGGAACTATAAAACTTTAAACTAAAAAATTAGATTATTACTGTGATGCATTTCTTTTGTCATGACTGACTTTGAACACAGTTCTTTATTTGAATTTTACTATTTTTTGGTGATAGTTACTCCTGTCCTTTGAATACTGGACTGATCATTTTATTGATTTATAAAAAAATTACATATTTACTAAAATGTTTATCTATGTCAAGTATTTCTTCTAGTTTGCTCTTAGGTTTGGTTTATAATTATTTTGGCCATACAGAAGTTTTTCATTTTTCTATGGCTAAATCTCTCAATATTTTTTCTTCATGATTTTAGGTTTTATCTATATTTATGATAAACTTCTCTACTCAGATCACCATAAATTATTTTTTTTAATATTAGCTGATGAGCTATTTTGGATTCTTATAGTTTTAAATTTTACAATGAAATCTTTAATCTACTGTGGATTTTTTTTGAGTAAAAAATGCTGCAATTATTTATTGTTCTATGTTTTTCCCAAAAAGTTAGTTATCCAAAAACCATTTCTCAAATAATGTATCTAGTGTCTACTAATTTGAATTGTTATCTTTATCATTCACTACATTTCAATGGGTGAACTTATTTCTGGACTTCCCACTTGATTAAATCTTTCTGTCTATTTCAATGCTAATAATGAGCTGTTATAATTAAGTTTATTTTTAATGTGGTTTAATAGTAATTATTTTGTCCTTTAAAATATTCCTAGATTTTTTAACATTAACTTTTATGGATGAACTTTAATAATATTTTGTTGACTTCTCTTCAAAATTCATGTAATATTAAATTTATATAATACATTAATTTTGGGGAAAATTAGCATTTTTGTAAGATTGAGTGTCCCTAACCAAGAATATCTTTTCATTTATTTAAACTTTATTACCATCTTCCTTTTCTATTTAGTTTTTTTTTAAATTTGCCAAGTTTTGTAAAGGGAGCTTAAGATGGCCAATTGGATACAGTAACTATTAGGTTTTAATTGAAAAGTTTTAGAGAGCCCAATTTAACAATTAGCTCATTACTTAATGCCATACACTTACAAATGTTATAATTTAAAAATGCCCTGAAGTTAATATATATAGTTATAAAGGCATGTTACCCTGTATGTGTTCAATGAAAATACACTTTTTCTCTTTTGGTTAATAACTGCTCTTGATGCACCAGAAGTCAACTTTTTGAATAATCACATGTATGCCCATGTTCATATGATCCCTGCATAGCTGATGATCTTTATACAGAAGGAGGAAGGGATTCAAAGTAATAAATTATGTGTGCATTCAAATATATCTATGATAACATTTAAGATACAAGCCAATAGTAACATAGGAAAGATTAAGTACCCCAAGTAATATTTAAAAGTAATTTTTTTATATTGTACAGGCATATAATAAACTAGAGGCCCAGTGCACAAAATATGTGCACTAGGAGTGGAGGAATGTCCCTCAGCCCAACATGCACCCTCTCCAATCTGGGACCCCTCAGTGGATGTCCAACTGCTGGTTTAGGCCTTATCCTAAACGGGCAGTCGGACATCCCTCTCATAATCCAGGACTGATGGCTCCCAACCACTCGCCTACCTGAGTGCCTGATTGCCCCTAACTGCTTCTGCCTTCCAGCCTGATTAACCGCTAGGCACTTCCCTGCCAGTTTGATCGATGACTAACTGCTCCTCTGTTGGCCTGGTCACACCTAACTGCTCTCCCCTGCTGGCTTAGTCACCCACAACTGCCCTCACCTGCTGGCCATCTTGTGGTAGCCATCTTGTACCCATATGGGGGCAGTCATTTTGTGCAAGGACGTGATGGTCAATTTGCATATTACCTCTCTATTATATAGCATTAATTATAGAGTTTGGGGATCTCTCCTAAGAACAATGCTTCTTTCATGACCAAGTTGTTATTTGTTGTTGAAGTAATCCAATGTCCAAAGGCCTCATATGAAACCAATATAACATGGCAATCTCCTTTTCTTCATGAAGGCATGGTCTGGTTGGATAATAGTAAAGTTGTATACAATCTCATCAATAAGTAGGAAGTATTCACTAAAAAGTTATATTTTTACTCAAAATATACTTATGAACCCAGCTGATGGTTGAAGATCAACCCATAAACCACGAGGTCCCCAGTTAGATTCCCAGTCAGGGTATATCCCAGTGGGATCAATGCCCATTGAGGGGCGTGTGAAAGGCAGTTGATCGATGCTTTCATTTCTCTATTCCCCTCCCTTCCTCTCTAAAAATCAATAAAAACATATATATATGAAATAACAAATGACTGAACTGGATATTAACTGTCTATATAAAGAGATCAGAAACATGAAAATAGCTGTGAGCTGGCAAGGGAGATGATGATTTCAGAAATTAAGTAGGATTTATACCAAGTTTTCAGATTTCTTAAAAAAATAAATGCTACCTCGAAATGGGGGAAGTAGGACATTCTAAAGAATGAGAAAAAAGCCCTGACTGGTTTGGCTCAGTGGATAGATCGTCAGCCTGTGGACTGAAGGGTCCCAGGTTCGGTTCCAGTCAAGGGCATGTACCTTGGTTGCGGGCACATCCCCAGTTGGGGGGTGTGATGGAGGCAGCTGATTGATGTTTCTCTCTCATCGATGTTTCTAACTCTTTATCTCTCTCCCTTCCTCTCTGTAAAAAATCAGTTAAATATATTTTTTAAAAAACAAACAAACAAACAAAAAGACACCAAAAGACTGAGAAAAAACTGAACATTAAGAAGCAGTGATCAAAACCTTTGAGAAGAGAAATATGGAGGCACTTGAAAACACTCCGTCTTCCCCCTTATCTACATCTCTCCACAGCTACACCTTTCCAGAAGTAACAGGCTTACATTTTGTATTGTTGTTCACCTTCTATTTGAGTTTGAAATATGCTTCAATATTTAAAAATCAGGTATCATTGTGATACAAGTTACAATAGCATAATTGCTGCCTCACTTCCGCTCTTTTGAATAATTCTCTGTACTCTCCTTTTACTCAGAAATCCAGGAGCTCACATGACAGCGACCTAAGGGTTTTTGTTTTTGTTTTTAGTGAGTTTCGCTTTCTGATTCACAATTCAAACTAGGTAATTTTATTTTGCATAGTAAAGCTATAATATTCCTTCAGATGCATTTTCATCTAATAGAACCATTTTGTAAACATGACAGTACAGTCTTCTCCAAATCAGATTTTAAAAATATATATATGTACACCTATACAATGCATAAACACACACACAAACGAATGTGCACCCACACTTCCTTATTATCTCAGAATGAAAATGCAAATGAATTTATTAGCCTAAGAGTGGCACCAAATGGAAATTTATGTACATTTAAAAAACGGAACCCTTGAAAATAAAGCAGTTGCAGACTATTAATTTTCCTCTTTGACAGTTTTTTTAAATTCCCCTAAAAAAATGAAACAGCATGAATACTGTCAATATATCACAACAGCCACATTAGGTTTTGTGATATACATCATAATATAAAGAACACTATTAGAGCACAACCTGGGAACCATTAAATCATTCTAAATCACTGTTACATTCCATTAGTGTCAATGGTGAGACCACATAATAGGCTTTATTACAAACTTCACCTTGGTAAGCCATTGTCTCTAATAACCGCTTCTCTATGATGTGGTATCATACCCAGAAATCCAGGGAGATAATAAAGGCTCCCTTATTTCTTTTTTATTGGATGGGTAAAGTTAAATTTAGCTGTAAGTAAAAAAAAAAAAAAAAAAAAAAAAAAAATCCCAAAGCTTTGTTCACTGACTGCAAGTTGCTGTTATTTGGACAAAAAAGAAATAATAATAAAAAATAGGCAGACTTGGGAAGAACAGTGTGAAATAAATGTAAATCCTGGCGCCGCTGAGGCCAGGGTAGGCTGGGCAGTGGCAGCAATTACAACGTCAGCTTTGAAATGTGGTTTAGTACATGTGTGCGCCTCTTTCCACTTTTGTTCAGGAGCAGAGTATTGATTATAGAAACACCGTAAGTTTCAGACCTGCCCTTTCGCTCACTCTCCCCTGGTTGGAGCGGTACCCTTTTCAAAAGTCATTTGGGCACTTCGTTGAGGTGAGGCTTTAAGGACTTCTGCACAAACTGAGATCAATTTTCAGATGTTTCAGGGAGAATTGTGTCCCTCTCCTTCACAAATAGAACCATTTATCCCCTCCCCCTCCTCTGGATTTAGACACAATCCTTTCACTCTATTTCTGAGATGCAATTACAAATATAATGCTCCCACAAAGATTTCTGCGGTACAAAAGACACCTTAGTTATTGGCTAAGGGCATTTTAGGGTAGAATTAAGTAAGTGAAAATCAAATGTAATTATCTCACAAATGAATGACATAATTTATCATTTAATGGACTACTGTCTCAGAGTCCAAATGCTTTGTGTTTTCTCTATATTAGTCTTGATTAATTGTAAAGTATTTAAACAATCATTGGTTATAAATAAGTACATTTATTTCTATAAAACAACTGTCTACCCTTTGAAAGTCAGTTTTGAATCAGGTCAACCCAGGGTGTTGTAATAGATTATCATCATAATGACTTCACTTTGCTTTGGGTCTATTTTTTAAGACCAGACTGAAAAATGAAACAATAATATTACCACAGATATCTTTTTGATAAAATGATGCCTTCACTTGGAAAGAGAAATGGATGAAAAAAGGAACAAATGAAAAATGTGTTGTGGAAAGTAGAAATAAGCCATCAGTAGTCGAATACTTCAGAAGGATAAACAAACGACAAAATTAGTAGCAAGCGATCTGGTAGATGTATTTTTATAAGAAGTATCTAGTAAAAGAGAGAAAATAATAAGTTTGGAAATCATAAAGTACATGAAACCTCAGAAATATGGAAATCTGGTCTCATACCAGGTAAGCTTATTGAATGTCCTCATGCTGTGAGTCTTTTTTCGATTTATCCATTAATAGCGAGGCTTGCTTACCCAAATCAGATTTATTAGATTGAAATAAACACATTTTTTCTTCAATACAACTTTTCTTCCCTTCCCTTTCCTTCCCTTTCATTTTCTTCTTTCCCTGTCTCTTATCTGCATCTGTCTTCCCTCCTCTGACCCTCTCCTTTCCTTATCTTTTTCCCTCTGTCGCCCTCACTCTTCTTCTTGTCTTCTCTCCCTCCTATTAGCCATCTTGCCTTCTGGTCCTCTTTCTTTCTGTCCTTTTTGAAATGAATAGTTTGTTTCATTGCTGGTTTATGTATAATATACTTGTAAATAACAATGTAGAAAAGTGTTAATATAGCACTTCCTGGGAGGACATTTAAAAATAAAAACCTGAGATATTAGGCTTTCTTAATGAAGGTTCCAACAGGAAAAGAAAAAAAAACCTCACCCAAAAACCCAAAACATAAGCTTGATTTTCTGTCTCTGTTGCCTAAAGAAAGTCTTTTAGCTAAAGCCTCACCTCTGGCCTTGTTTTCCACTTTCAGGATATATTGTATTTCTCTTTTTTTGTTATATGTCTGGTTTGCAATGCCATTGATGTCCGTAGGAAAGTGAGAGAATCGCTGTTTGAAAAGTCTATGCTCTACTTTATGAAGGCTTGCTTTATTTTCTATTTTTGAGATATTTTCTCTTTTTTACTCTTGAAAAAAATCATGATCCAGGTCAACTCTTAAATGCATTGGAAAACTTAACTGAGAAAAAATTATACCCCTTAAAAATAATAGATGTTCACCTGTATTTTTGGTTTTAATCTTTTTCTGATGTCAGATTGGCATATCGGGCATTATTGCTTCAGAACTGAATTTGTGTCAGAGATGAACTGGTGTTATAATTCAAAGGAAAACATTCTTAATATGTGTCTATTTGTTTTATTTACTTTTGTTAAGCATCACCAGAGGGTATTTTTCCATTGATTTTAGAAAGAGTGGAAGGGAGGGAGGGACACAGAGACATGGATGTGACAGACCCATTGACTGGTTGCCTCCCAAATATGCCTTGACCAGGGCCTGGCATTGAGCCTCAAACCCAGCTATGTGCCCTGGACCAGGAATGGAACCTACAGCCCTTCGGTGTGAGGGCTGACACTCCAACCACTGAACTAAGCCAGCCAGAGCTTGTCGATTTGTTTTAAGACCCTGGCTGGAGGCTGCAAATAGAGAACACACTAAGGTTTGGTTTGTTTCACGGTTACTAGACAGAGTAGTATGTCTTCTAAATCAAAGATATAAAAGAAACCGAGGCATATGTTATTACTTCTTAATTTCTTTTATCTTTCTGATAACAGAGAAGATTTTGCTGAAGGCTTAAAAATCTACAGGGAATGCTTTACTTGTGGTTTTGCCTCATTCCACACTAATTCTAGATGAAAATGGTGAAAATTTGAAGGTGTATAAAAAACTTTGCCATAAAATTACTTTATGGCTAATCTGACAGGATCAACTACTCTACTAATTTCTGAATATGCTAATCTATTTCCCATATTCTATATACCCATTCCGATTTAAAAAAAACAGTGCCTTGCAATCTGGATTAATATGTGATTGTAAGTCCTGCAGGAAGATCAAGAAAAGCAATGGCACTAAATTCACTTTTGTAGACCTAGTTTGTATTTTTTACAATTTTTGTTAAATAGATATCACTAAGATTTCATAGCATGGCAAATCCTGAAACATTTTGCAAGTTGTACAAAGAATTAGAATAGCTGACTTTCCAGACTGGGCACTCATTAATCAAATTTAATTTTTATAGTGACTGATATTGAGAATATAGTTTTGATATTCATTCATTTCTATAGATAACATACTTGTCACTTGGATGATGTCACTTAATTATGAAAATAATTCCTTTATCTTCTTCATTTGCCCAAATAAAGTGTAGGGTCATTTAAAAAAAAAAAAAGCCTCTCAGATAAATATGCTTGGCTTTCCTTCATGAGAAAGATTAGTGCACACCATGTCCCTTATAAAACTTTACACATTGATATTCAGTATATTTAGAAGTCTGTAACTTTTTGGAAATTATAAGTACAAGCTGAGAGAATCTTCCTTAGAAGAAGACAGCCAGTAGTATTTCATTCAGTTCTTTCATGACACTATGTGAGAAAGCTGCCTGCTAAACCACAAACCTCATCCCGTTAACTCAGAGTTCCATAACCTTGAGCTATTCTATTTCAAATGGCCAAGTGAAATTTCCTGCCTTGCATTTCTTAATAAATACTAAGGTGTTTGAAGAAAAGAGTCAGAATTTTCAGATGCTATAATTGTTATAAACATGAGAAAAAATGAAATATTTGATTTAAAATATATGGGATAAGAAAAACACACAACTGTGTCATGTAGACTAAATACTGAGTATATTTTTCTTCTGTTTTCTTCAAAAACTTTATTCCATGTGAGGTTCTATTCTTATTTAATAAATTATTCGAAATGTAGTATTAAATTGAGGAGCTTAGCCAAAAGAAAAATGAAAAAGTGAACAACATGAAGCAAACATTTATTGAAGGCTTATTAAGTGGTACGCACTTTATTTTCTGGAAATATATAACCACTCAACAACTTTATAAGGGATATGATGCAAATGTTATTTCCCCACTTTTTAGTGATCAAATTAAGAATCACAATTCCTTTCTCAAGGTAATATAACTGGGTCTTGTATTTAGGGGTTATGTTCATACTTAATTATATGTAAGACAATGCTTCTGCCTCAGGAAATGTTTCATTCATTCATTCATTCATTCATTCATTCAACAGATTTTATTAAGGACCTACAATATGTAATACTTTGCCACTCTCAGAATACAAGACTAGGAATAGAACTCAGTGCCAATCCTGAAGATTAGCATATTCTATTGGGGAGAAGTAGAAAAGTTCAATTTAGTATAAAAGATGCTATGATAGAGACACAAATAAGAAACTGTGTCATCAATAAATTGGAAGGGACCTGTGTACATTGCTGGAGAGGGAGTAAAATCTTTATCAGAAGGAATGCTGACGCTGAGTCCTACATGTGAAATTAGTTTGATGCAACTGTGGATCAGACCAAAAAACAAACAAATAAAAAACCAGCATAGTAAGGAGGCAAAAAGAGCAAGCAAGCACTATTAAGAATTGTAGTGTGTTTTGATTTTCCTGCATGAGCACCAGGTAAGTTAGGAACTTTGGCTGTATTTTAAGCAACTGAAATGATAATGGCTGGCTTTTATTTTATTTTTTTTAAATCCCTTTGGCCTGGCTATTGTGGCTCAGTGGTTGAGCATTAACCTATGAACCCGTTTGATTCCCAGACAGGGCACATGCCTAGTTGGTGGGCTCAATGCCCAGTGTGGGGTGTGCAGGAAGCAGCCGATCAATAATTTTATCTCATCATTGATGTTTCTATCTCTCTCTCTCCCTTTCCTGTCTGCTCTGCAAAAGATCCCTCTGGAATTATCCAGTTTGGCTCAGTGGGCACAGCATTGGCCCTTGGATTGAAGGGTCCTGGGTTTGGTTCTAGTCAACAGCACGTACCTTGGTAACAGGTTCCATCCCCGGCCCCAGTCAGGGCACATGTGGGAGACAACCAACGGACACGTCTATCTCACACTGATTTTTCTCTCTCCCTCTCTTGCACTCTCTTCAAAAATCAATGGAAAAATATCCTCTGGTGAAGATTAACAGCAAAACATCCCTCTGGCTGCATGTGGAGAATAAATAAATTGTAGAAGATGCAATAGAGGGAGACTGGTTAGAGAGCCATTACAGCGATCCAGATTATAGGCAGAAAAATTCCAGGATAGATTGTGGAAGTAGCATAGAAAATAATTGCTGATAAATTACATGTGGACAAGGAAGGAAAGGAAGAAAACAGTATAGCAGTATACATTTGAGGGTATAAACACTAAAATGACTAAGTCGCATAAGTTTTTTTTAAATGGAAGATCCTAATCTTTACTTCCTGAAAAATTAGAGAATGTAGAAACTTCCCTTATAACAATTTGAATAGATCAATTATATTGATTCATTTCTATGGCTGCCATGTTGATTTTTATTTCTGTGGATTATGACCTGATTAAAAAAGACCATATTAATCTTTTGGTGAAACATGAAGAATGGATAGTCTCTTCAGTACATGGTGCTGGGAAAATGATATGCACATGCAAAAGAATGAAATCGATCACTTATCTTGCACATATAAAATTCAATTAAAAATGGATTAAAGATTTCAGTGTGAGCCCTGAAACTATAAAACTGGAGGAAAACAGAGGGGAAAGTTTCTGGACATTCGTCTTTGAAATAATTTATTAGATGTGATACCAAAAGTACAAGCAACAAAAGAAAAGACAGACAGAAGGTCTACATCAGGTAAATTATCAAACAACTATTCAATCAATTAGTCCATAAACTGTTTTTGTTCCTTTGATTAGAAAAGCCAAGTTTCAAAACCAGTTCACATACAACAGGAACTTCATTTACAACTACAGTAAAGTCCTCGCAGCAGCCTCTAACTGTTTCTGAAGGGAAGGAAAACACATGCAGAAATAAAACAGTCAAGCAAGGTAATATGAAACAATAATTTATTGAACATCTATTACGTGGGACTACATCAAGCTAAAAAGTTTCTGTACTAAAAAATAAACAATCAATGAAATGAAAAGACAACTTATGGAATGAGAGAAAATATTTGCAAACTATATATCTGATAAGAGGTTGTTGTCCAAAATATATAGAGAAGCATATAATTCAATAGCAAAAAAACAACAAATAACCTGATTAAAAATGGACACAAGAACTCCTTAATACATTACATCAAATAAGACATACAAATGGCCAACAGCTATATGAAAAGATGCTCAATATTAATCATTAGAGGAATGTAAACCAAAACCACAATGATATATTGTTAGAATGACTATTTTATATATATATATATATATATATATATATATATATATATATATATATGACAAGTGTTATCAAGAATGTGGAAAAATTGAAACACATACCATTAGAGGGAATGAAAAATGGTTTGGTGCTATGGAAAACAATATGGTATGGAGATTATATATATATATATATATATATATATATATATATATATGGCCTGGTGCACAAAAATTTGTGCAAAATTTCTGCACTCAGGAGGTCCCTCAGCTTGGCCTGTGCCCTCTCACAGTCTGGGACCCCTCTGGGGATGTCAACCTGCTGGCATGCCTGGTCAGCCTGGGTGAAGAGCTGAGGGGCATTTTCAGGCTGCCCACAGTCCCTTCAGGGTTCGAGTCCCTACTGGGGTACCTGGCCAGCATGGGTGCAGGTCTGATGGCTGTTTGCAGGCTGGCCAAACCCCCAGTGGGATCCCTTACCCCATTGGGGTGTGGCCAGCCTGGGTGCAGACCTGAGGGCTGTTTTCAGGCTTTCAGGCTACCCACAATTCCTTCAGGTTTTGGGCCCCTACTAGGGTACCTGGCCAGCCTGGGTGAGGGGCTAATGGCTGTTTGCAGGCTTTCAGTCTGCCCACAGCTCCCATTGACCCAATGTCCCAGCAAGGCTGGCTGGAAGCAGGTTTCTGGGGTTTATTTATCTTCTATAATTGATACACTGTTCCTTTAAGCTGAGGCCTAGGCAGGTAACGAAGCCTCCTGTTGGCTTCAGCTCTGTGGCTTCCATAATTGAAAGAATGTTGCCTTAGTTAGAGGCTCAGGGTGCCTAAGCAGACAGTTTCCTCCATCACTGGTGCAACAGAAGCCTGCTGTTTGGTTCAGCTCTGAGGCTTCTATAATTGAAACAATGTTGTAAGCATGTTGCCTGCACCTGGAGAGGCCCAGCCGGCCGGCAGACAGTTTACTCCTGGTGCAATGGAAGCTGCCTGTTTACTCCAGCTCCGTGACTGCCGGCCTCCATCTTGGCTGGGTTAATTTGCATACAGCCACTCTGCTTGGCTGGTGGGCGTGGCTTAGGCATCCCGTAGAAATGGTCAATTTCAATATTAATCTTTTATTAGATTATATACATACATATATATACATATATACACACATATATATACACATATATACACACATATATACACATATACACATATATACACATATATACACATATACACACACACATATATATGTATATTAGAGGCTGGGTGCATGGATTCTTGCATGTATGGAGTCCCTCAGCCTGGCCTGGCAGACTATCGGGGCTGGCCAGCCAGGGAGAGGGACTGTGGGAGGTTGGCCAGCCATGGGAGGTTGGCTGTGGGAGTGCACTGACCACCAGGGGGCAGCTCCTGCATTGAACATCTGCCCATAGTTTTATCGGTCGCCTAGGCTTTTATAAATATAGATCCACATGATCAAAATTTTGATCTCAGAGGGATGTCAGCATTGTCATGTTAACTGTAGCACTGTTCACAATAGCTAATATAAGAAAACAACCCTAATGTCTATTGATGGATGATTGAATAAAAAGGTGGTATTTACACATACATCAGAATATCATTTAAAAAGAAAGGAATACTGTAATATGTAACAACATGAATAAATCCAAAGGACATTATGCTAAGTGATATAAGCCACTCACAAAAGGACAAACACTACATGCTATCACTTACATGGGTACCAAACATAGTCAAACTTATAGAAGTGAAGAATAGAATGGTGGTTGCTAGCAGCTGTGGGGGGAGGGTAAAGGAGAGTTACTAAGCAGTGGGTGTGAAATCCTAGTTATGCAAGATGAGTAAAGTCTAGAGATCTGCTATATAGCATTGTGCTATCTCTATATATAAAAGACTAAGCGACCATCCGACCGGCTGACCGGCCAGTAGTTATAATGCACTCTGACCATCAGGGGGCAGATGCTCAATGCAGGAGCAGCGGGAATGCTGCTCAGCTGACAGGCACCAGATGCCAGACTGATAGCTGGTAAGTGCAGCTGTGGTAGCACAAGCCTGTCTTGCAGACACTCCCTCATGCACAGGAGCAGCTGTGGTTGCAGGCACAGCAGGGCTGGGATGAGCAGGAACAGTGCAGCACCCTGCTGCTCTATCCCCCAAGGTGTCCCAGCTTGTGGGAGGGCACAGTCCAGGCTGAGGGACCCCGTGCACTGGGCCTCTAGTAGATAATAATTCTACTTTGCACACTTAAAAAAATCTGTTAAAAGAGTAGATCTCATGTTAAGTATTACCACAATAAAATAAAATTAAATAAAAACTACTAATAAGGTAATATTATTTAATGTTCAATTGTAGGGCATTATGAGAATTATAGTTTGCAGTTATTCATATGTGGTTTGTGTGGTGTTATCTAGTCTTGCAAAAGTCTATTCACCTGTCAAAAATATCATATCATTTGCTGCAGGCAAATTGTTGAATGCAATTCTGCAAGACTGATCTGGATAGAGTGGTGGGTTTCTTAGAAACAGTACTACAACTACAATTCTCCTTCTGTCTTCCTGCACAAAATGCAAAGGCATATCCATAAGATTTTGGTAATAAAGTAAAGCCATGAGCAGGTAAATAATCGCCACACATTGAGCATTATTGTAGGCATTTATGGGGTTGCCAGGGTACTTACAGTGTGAACAAAATATAACCAGAGGAATTATATACACAGGCTATGTTTTGAATCAAACTCACAAGTAGATAGTTCTGGATATATGGATATTTAGGGAGACTTTAAAAATCATTAGAATGATAGAATTGCAATACTGAATTGTAGTCTGCCCTTTATTTTTTTTCTGAGAATCAGCAATGATAAATGGAAAAATGGCAGACAAAAGCAAGCTCATCTTTAAATGATGCAATAAAAACAACGGTGATGATCAATAGCCTTGATGACTACTACCCCAGTTACAGTTTGTCCCCTTGGGAAAAGTTGGGATGGCTCTACCTGGCATTAGGGAAAGACTGAGTGTCAGAGTTTGGAAATGTTTAATTCGACACCCAAATCCTTTCACTATCTCTCCCAGGGCAGGCTTTTTGCCTTTGAATACTTGTGTTGTGATTCTTCGGGCCTGTTTTCTGGTTACTTCTCTTTATAAATGCAACTTGAACATTAAATCCCATTGGCAACAACTACCTGTCAAGAGCAAAAATATAAAAAAAAATAAATAAAATTATGTATTTAGTTTTCAATATAGGAGTGCTCATAGCTGAAAAAAAATATGTACCTGTCAAGTTTTCAACATCTCACTGGGGCTGCAATGCTGTTGTGGTTTCAGAACGTGGCTGACAAATTCACATTTCAGTAGTAAAGACAAATCAAGGGTTTTTCTACCCCCCCACTCTTTTTTTAAATTCTTTTTCCCCCTACAGCTTTGACAGTCATACAGAACAATTTGAGATCTAACTGCCACTTTGATGCACTACTCCATTATTAAGTGGCACCGTCACTATAGAATAGATGGCAGGCCTGTACTAAAGGCACCATGGATTAAACAGCTTTCTACAACAGAGGAACTGAATGGTCCAAAGAATTTTGAAAGATTTAAAAAAAATATATTTAAAAAATGCTTCAGAAACATCAAAGTATTTAAGTAACCTCGAGAAGTAAATGGTAAACTATGAAAATCAAATTATTTTTTAGCAAAATTCTTCAAGTTTAGAGGAAACATTAAATAAGTTAACAAACATTGGAAAACCTACAATTACTAATTTCAAATATGAGTGCCTCAAGGAGCTTAAAAAAAGCAGTATGAATCTATGCAGCCTTTAAGATATGAAGAAATGAACATTTATTATGTGACAGTAATTTCACACCGTATTAATAGAAAAAGAGTTGTAAGAGCATTTCTTTATACCTAAGAGGTAGTTTCCACTAAAGTAATATTGACTTAAAGTACTTAAATTAATTCTTTTGTCAATATCTTTACAGTAAATCAATACACCTAGAATTAACACATTTTGCCAGAGGCAGACTAATCTTGGCAAGTTTTAGTTACAATTTATTCATCAACTGATCACTCTTAGGAAAAATAAAAACAAATCAACAAAAATTTGATAATAATACAAAATAATAGAAGTTTAATATTTTGTTAGATATTCTTCTTTTAATCCAGGGGATAAAAATATAAAAGGTTACCCTATTATGATGACTCCTTTTTATATGTTTTTCTAATCACTTTTCTAGAAATATATAAAAATAAAATTTTAAGACTTATGTACTCCAGAATATAATAGGTCACAAAATAAATGTTTTCATAAAGTTATTAAAGGCAAAGTAATTATTTTAGAAACATTGATCTTGTGATATGTCCCTGGGAAGAAAAGACAAGAATTGAAAATTGTGTTAATGTGTATAGTTCTGAAATATTTGCTATAATGCTTATCCCTTCATAGTTCTGACAACTCAATCAAACTGATGATTATCTAAAAATGCGATTACAATTTCAGTGCTCAGTACTCCATGTGTGTATGTTTTTTTTTTTAATTTCTTAGTCTGTTCTAGATGGAAAAAATTGAATCATTCATTTATCCTCTTTAACTAGTAACTCTCAAAGCAATAAAAAAAATACATCAAGGATAAAGAGGTGTTTTATACCTTTTATAAGGTGATGGTAGAGAGGTATAGCCCTATGAAACAATAGTCAATAGTAAATGTATTGCTGCTTGATGCTGAGACGTTTAAAAAAGAAAGGAAAAATCAATGTAATCAGTTTCTCACTTTTTATTTTTGAGGTGGTAAAGGGGAGAGAGAGAGAGAGAGAGAGAGAGAGAGAGAGAGAGAGAGAGAGAGAGTCCAAAAAGTAATTATGGGAAGTAAAATAAGAATTTTCTTCGTTACAATTTCTGGCCCTTTGCTGATTGTAGTAAATTATAAATTATGCAGTCAATGTAGGCCAACAAAAGAAGACATCTTCAAATCCCAGTCAAAGGTAATTACTTAAGTCGGCTGAATGTTCCCTTTTCATAGAGTGTGATCTCTCCCTGACAGCTCACACTGACAGATGACCTTCTCAGCAACGTTCTTATCCTTCGGATCATGAGCAGTGTGCCTCTCTCCCTGAATATCTCTATATATTTGTGACATGAAGCTTTCAAATACAGCTATTGACAAATCAGAACATCAGTCTAAGTGCTGGTCTCCCTATCACTCACAATATAGTAGCTATCACTTGTGGTGGTGTAGAGCAAGCACATCTCTGAAAAATGAGTTCTCACCAAGTGCTAATTTGACACAGCTCGCTTGCCTTCCCATAATTGCTCTGTCATTGTCAGTTGGCAGTTCCGGGCTCATTCCTGGAAGCTGTGCTGTACAATTGGATACAATTACTCCCATTTACCACCACTATTATGCCACTGATGTTGCCCAGTCCGCATATTGACATGCCTCATTAAACCTGGATTCGGGCCATTAATGAACATTGTTAGCATTTCTCTTAAACTTTTTTGCCTCTAATAAACAGTCAGTGTTCCATGAAGGAGCACTGCCATCCTTGTGATATGATATTTATTATCTTATGGGGGAAGGGGACTCCGCAAATGGAAACTATCCAGATGCTGAGAGAGAGTTACAGTTAGATCAGTAGACATGGAGTTGATCAGCGGGACCTTTCTTTGCCAGGAGCATCCCACTCATTAACTGAGTGACTTTTTCTATCCAAAAAAAAAAAAAGACAAGCAGCATAAACATGAACACCTTAAAAGTACCCACACCCAGCGAGCTCTCAAGGTTGTGTCATTGTCAACACCTCTCTCTAGCCCTCTCTTACCCCCAGGTGGTGCTACATGCCATGATAAAGATCATTTTGCCCTGAGTCTTCAATCCATTATGTCCACCTAACTTCAACGGGCATTTTTATGCAGAGATAATTATGTGTTGATCAGAGAAGTCAGCGGCTGTCACCCATATTGCAGGCACACCTGTGGTGTGACATAGGTGGTAAGGATGTCACGCTCTTGAGCTGTCATGACACAAACAGGGACTTTATTATGTATGTGTCATCATTTATCTTAAGAAAATGATACTTTCCCACACAATGACAATAATGAACCTTTGCAACACTCCCATAAATCTTATTTGCAATTTTATTCTTGACCTTCATTAAATATATACTGAACATATAGAAACACCTATAAATATGCAATGTAGTTTCTGTCTCTATATATGTTTATGTCTGTAGCCAGGTATGTGATTATCAAATTGGAGATATAAAGATTGTAATTAGAAATAACATCTTAAATAAAAAGTAAGTTAGTCACTTAGGCTTGTTAACTTTTCTACAATTATGGTAAGAAAATAAATATTTATACGGTTGAAGGTATTTGTTGAACAGTATGAGTGCTACTAAAACAGATATACTTGATTAACTAGTGTCAAGTTGTCATGTATTTTCTGTAATTAAGGTTACATAATAAAACTAAAGAGAAAATCTTCATTTAGACAATGTCGACTTCTAAACCTTTATGTGTGTATGTTTTAAATAAAATTCCCACCAAATCAATTGGTGTGTAGTAATTAAGTTCACATCTATATGACTTTGAAGCATTTAGAAAACAGGCAATTTTGTTATTTTAGTTGAAAACCTTGATTATAACATATAGAATATATATTGAAATTGACCTGAGCTACATTTTGGAAAAGTAATAGTTAAGAAATAATTTAAAAAGTAATAGGTAAGGAACAATTTTAAAAGTTATTTTCTTTTAACTCCAAAATCCATAACACAGTCCTATATAGTTTGAAGGAGGGCACTGCAAAAATCTTTCATGATCCTGGGTAATTTGGGATCCTTAATTCTTAACACTTGGCTTAAGATCACCTGCAGACTTATTTCTTGGAGCTTCTTTAATAAAAACAGGGATACGTGTCTTTCATTTTAGATAGAAAATGTAAATTATAACAACTTCCAGAATATTCTGAGTCCTGCCCTTCTCCCGCCTAATCTGCTAAAACAAAAAACTATTTACTGAACAGTTTCTAGTTATCAGACATCATAACAAGCCTTCTTTGCATGTTTTCATTTAATCCTCAATCAAATTAATGAATTAGGTACTAAATCCTCACTTGCGAGGATATACTGAGAAACAGAGATATTAAGTCTCTCAAAGTCACAGTTAGCTAAGGCAGGACTTAAACCCAAGGAAGTTGGCTACAATTACTATATTCTTAACCGATATTCAACACAGCCTCTCAAATGACTTCGTTTCTGTATTTAAAATGGCAAGCCAGTTTGATTCATTCATTTCCACAGGATTAATTTTGAAGTTCACTGTTTTGGCATAGTAAAAGCATTATGAAAGTATAGACATAATTGGATTATTAATAGACTTTTACTATTGGGGGTTATTTTGTGTTTTGATTGGAACATAAAAATGCAAGGGAAAACATGTTTTTAAAAAAATTGAATTGATCTCATTTCAGAATTGAAATATGTCTTTTGTCTCTTATTAAAATATAGGTCTAATTTATTCTGATCTAGTAATACCTGATCTTCTATTGGCAAAATGAAGGGAATATGCTTTTTATATGATATGGTTCAAAGTTTTATTACAAAATATAAATTATTTTGAAGTTAGTGTAAGTGTTGGTTTCTACTGAACTTTTCATGAACAGTGAGTTCCTGTGATGTGGACCTGTGTCTGTTGTTACATGGAACAGGGCTAATCTCTAAATAACCTAATTTGCTAGTTTGCTACTGGGAATAGTAAGTTGTAAAACTAGTAAGCTTTATTTTCTTTCACATTTGGTAATTTTCTTTGTGAGTTATTTAAAGCTGATAAATAATTTTATACTTGAATAAAAAAGAAAACATTTAAGAATTTTTTTTGTTTTAGCAGACATATAGATCAATGAAACAGAATAGAGAGCCAAGAAATAAACCTATGCCTTTATAGTCAATTAATATAGTTAATTAATATAGTCAATTAATAACAAAGGAGGCAAAATATACAATGGGGATAAGGTAGTCTATTCAATAAATGGTGTTGGACAGATATGTACAAAAATTGAAACTAGACCAACTTCTTAAACCATCCACAAGAATAAACTTAAAATGAATTAAAGACTTAAATGTTAGACTCAAAACTATAAAAATCCTAGAAGAAAATACAGGCAGTAAAGTATCAGACATTTCTTATAGCCATATTTTTTTCTTGATTTAGCACCTCAAAAGAGAAAAACAAAAGAAAAAATAAACAAGTGAGACTATATCAAACTAGAAAGTTTTTGAACAACAAAGGAAACCATCAACAAAGTGAAAAGACAACCCACTGAATGGAAGAAGATATTCTCCAATGATACATATGATGAGATTAATATCCAAAATTCATAAAGAACTGATACAACTCAACACCAAAAATACAAACAATCATCTAAATAAAACATGAGAAGACCTGCATAGGTGCTTGTCTAAAGCGGACATACAGATGGCATAAAGACATATGAAAAGATGCTCAATGTCACTAATAACCAGAGAAGTGCAAATTGAAACCACAATGAAATATCACCTCATACCTGTCAGAATGACTATCATCAACAAATCAACAAATAACAAGTATTGGCTAGGAGGTGGACAAAAGGAAACTCTCCTGCATTCTAGGTGGGTAAGTAGGTTGATGCAGCCACTTTGGAAAACAGTATAGAGGTTCCTCAAAAAATAAAATGAAACTACCTTAAGACCCGACAATTCCATCTGTGGAATACATTTAAAGAAACCTTAAACCCTAATTCAGAAGAATATATGAGCTCCTATGTTCACTACAGAGTTATTTACGATAGCCAAGATTTGAAAGAAGCCCAAGTGCCCATCAGTAGAGAATAGATAAAAAAGCCGTGGTACATTTAACAATTCAATAAATTATATAGTATGTGAGATGGTGAAATTAAGTCCAGGAAGTACCACTGAGAAGGTTGGGGAAGGGTTGTAATTTTAAGCAGACCTCACGGAAAGGTAGACATTTGAGCAGGGATGTGACTGAGATAAAGCAAGGAACATACACATATCTAGAAAGTGAGTGTTCCGTGAATAGCCATGCAGAGCCATGTAGGAACATAATTGGTATGTTTAAAGGATAGTGAGAAAATCAATGAAACAAGAGGGGAATTAGTGAAATTAACTAAAGAAAGGAAAGTGGTAGTTAGAAAGTATACCAACTTGTAACAAAATCCTGATTTTATATTTGAATCATTGATTTATACAAGGAAATCTTACCTTTTGGGACAGCATGGCTGACCTGGATAGTATTGTGCTAAGTGAAATAAGCAGGTCAGAGAAAAATGAATACAATATCATTTCACTTATATATGGAATCTAATCAACAAAATAAACTAACAAAGTGGAGACAGACTCATGGATAGAGAGAACAGACTGCCCACTGTCAGAGGGGAGCTGGGTGAGAATGGTGGGCTGGTGAAAGAATTAAGCAAAGCAAAAAAAAAAAAAAAAAGACTGGAGTGCACAGAGAGCAGTATGGTGATTGCCAGAGGAAAGGGGAGAGGGGGAGGTAAGTAGGTAAAGGGAGAATAAACATGATGGAAGGAGGCTTGATCTGGGATGTTAAACACACAATACAGTGTACAGATGATGTATTGTAGAATTATATACCTGAAATCTGTATAATTTTATTAACAATGTCACCCCAATAAATTCAATAAGAAAAAAAGCATTTCTTGTTTTGTTTTTGGCAAAGTAGGCTATGTAACTATAATTGCCTTCTATATGGATTTGTCAACATAAACCTTGAAGTATTATTATAGGAAATTTGGGGGTTTTGTTAATAATTTTTATTAATAATAAGCTTAAAATTGCCCTGCTTTATCTCTGCTCCCTGATGTTTAAGGAGCATGAGAATACTAGAAGAAGGGGTGTAGGATGTGGCCTGCCAGGTAATCACAGGCTAATATTTTAATTTTATAAAGGAGAAGGATTATATTGCCTGCTTATGTTCTTTCCCTTTCTCATCCTTATGACAAAAGTAAGAGATGAACTCTGGTTGGAAACCAGAATAGTCTTTGATGCATAAGATAGATGGAACTGAAGCACAAGAGACTGTAAGTTCTTCAAATAGAGACAAACACGTCTAGCTGAGACAATGATGGATTCAGTAATGGCCTATGAGTTTGGCTTAGCTTGCTTCAAGCTGTAGTATCTAAATAGATAGAAAGAAGCATGTTTTATAATTATAGCATTCTTTGGGGAGAAAAAAAATCTTCTCATTCCTTCAGGGAGATATTTTAATGATTCACATTCATTATTCAAAGACTGGTTTACCGAGTACCCATAAGTATCAGGTACCATTCTAGGACTAGAGATACATCAATACACAAAAGAGATTAAAAAGTTTGTCCACAGAGAACTTAGATACTAGTGTTTAGGGACATACAGTCAAGTAAAACAATTAAATAAATAGTATGTTAGATGGTGAAATTAAGTCAAGGAAGTAGCATTGAGAAGGTTGTAATTTTAAGCAGGTCTCATGGAGAGACAGACATTTGAGCAGGGATGTGAAGGAGATAAAGCAAGGAACGTACACATATCTAGAAAGTGAGTGTTCTATAAAGAACCAGCCATGCAGAGCCTGTAGGAATATAATTGGTATGTTTAAAGGATAGTGAGGAAATCAATCAAGAGGGGAGTGAGTGAAATTAGTAAAGAAAGGGAAGTTGTAGTTAGAAAGTATACCAACTTGTAACAAAATGCTGATTTTACAACTGAGTCATTGATCTGCATTTGCTTTTTATGAGTGCCAATTGAACGCCCCTCTTATCTCAAAGAGAATTAGAAATTATGCCTGAAATAGGCAGTAGTTAATTTTATTTGGGTTCTGGAAGCAGGATGTAAATATTGGGGATGAATCCAGCAGAAGTTTATTTTTCTTCCTACAAACACTGTGTTGGAGAAAGAGTGCCTTGTCAATCTGTTCCGTGTGTGACTGTGTTGTACAAGTCTCTAAACATTCACAGATCAGCAATGGTGTATGCATTTAGAATCTCCTTGAAAGAGAAATTTAGCTGGCAGAGTTAAAGACATTTGAGACTAATTTTGCATATGTTTTGTTTTCTCACAGTGTGTTTACCAAAAACTTTCTGTGAAGCAGAGAAAAAAATGCTAACATATTATGTCTGTTGTTCTCCCATTATTCGTTTATGTTACACATACATGAAAGAAACCATCTGCCCTTCTGTACTACTTGGCTTATAATTTAGTTAATTATTAAATTGCTTTTCTCATTCTATATGGTTAATAATTATTGTAAAGTAGCCTTTCTAGTAAGTCTTTATTATTAATGCAGTATCAGCAAATTTTACTTATTTAATATACATATATTTGAAACACACTCCGGTCCATTTTTTCTATATGAGCAGTAATTGCATTTTTATTCTATCATTGGTTTTGCATAGTTTCTATATACAGTATTGTCATCTTTATACTTATTTTAACATTCAAACTTTTGATTTAGAACTCAAAACAATAAAAATATCTGTGAAATGTATAAAAATTCCTCTGAACATATGTATATACTGTAATATGGTCAAAATATGTGACTCATATGGCTCAATGAAGGTAAATTGAAACCAAACAAAAAACAGAGGTTTGCCGCCACAACCAAAGCCAAACTCCTGAGGCAGGTGCTGGTACAAAAGGAAAGTGGTTTATTCCACAGCCACATGACCTGGGAGAATGGTGGACTCCCACCTCTCTTCCTGCTCTTATAGGGATACTAGGAGCCCAGTGCAGAAAAATTTGTGCACTCTGGGGGGTCCCTCAGCCCGGCCTGTGCCCTCTCACAGTCTGGGACCCCTCGGTGGATGTTCACCTGCTGGTGAGCCTGGCCAGCCTGAGTGAGGGGCTGATGGCTGATTGCAGGCTGACCAAGCCCCCCAGTAGGGACCCTCACCCCATGGGGGTTTGGCCAGCCTGGGTGAGGGGCTGCCCACAATCCCTTCATGGTTCAGTTCCCTACTGGGGTGTCTGGGCAGCCTGGATGAGGGGCTGAGGGCCATTTTCAGGTTTCCCACAGCTCCCATTGACCCAATGTCCCAGTGAGGCTGGCTGGAATCAGGTTTCTGGGGTTTATTTATCTTCTATAATTAAAACTTTGTTGCCTTGAGTGGAGGCCTAGTCAGGCAATGAAGCCTCCTGTTTGTTTCAGCTCCATGGCTTCTATAATTGAAACATTGTTGCCTTGAACAGAGGCCCAGCCAGCCTAGGCAGGCAGTTTCCTCCATCGCTGGTGCAACAGAAGCCTCCTGTTTGCTCTAGATCCATGGCTGCTGGTCGCCATCTTGGCTAGGTTAATTTGCATACAGCTGCTCTGATTGGCTGGTGGGTGTGGCTTAGGTGTCTCAAAGTGATGGTTAATTTGTATATTACTCTTTTATTAGATTATATAAAAATGAGGGGGATTCTTTCCTTTCCAATTATCTTGCTAAGTTTTGTCTGCTCAGGTCCTATCCATTCATATTTATAGCTTTCTGGTGTGCTCAGTGAAAGAACCTCCCCCATGTCCATCTTGGCCAATGGGGGAGAGTCCCTGGTGCTTGGACTATCCATGGTAAGAAAATTAACTGTTTTATAATGTCACTACCAGTCAGCCATGTTTTGTGTTAAATTTACAAATGAATTCTGTGATTATGACATGACAACTGGATGCTTGTTTATTCATTTACTGGAATGATTACATAAAAATGATAAAACTCTCTCTCTCTCTCTCTCTCTCTCTCTATATATATATATATATATATATATATATATATATATATATATGCCTAAGCAACCATTCAACTGTTCAACCAGTAGCTATGATGTGCTCTGATCACTAGAGGGCAGATGCTTAACTTACAGGCATGGAAACATGGAACAGACTAATGAATCTCAGAGGGAAGGGGGGAGGAGGAGAAGACGGGAAGAGATTAAGTAAATATCTTATATGCATACTAGAGGACCAGCGCATGGATTCATGCACTGGTGGGGTCCCTCAGTCTGACTTGTGGGGATTGGGCAGAAACTGGCAGTCTGACATCCTTTGAAGGGTCCCAGAGTGCAAGAGGGCACAGGCCAGGCCATATATATATATATATATATATATATATATATATATATATATATATATATGCTTGTGTGTGTTATAATAATAGGTTTTAACTATAAAAATAATAGAAATCACATATGTGGAATGCTAAATTATAATACATAATTTTTTTCTATTGAATTTTCATAAAAATGTTTTGTGATTATTAACATTGAAGGCTTTAATCACACATTTGTCTCTATGCAGAGTTAAACATTTTGAAACCTAACTCTACTCCAGGAGTGAAGACAATGTGAAGCTGTTTATAAAACTTGGCATTTTGCATCCATTTGACCATCTTTCTTACAAAGGGAGATGGTCAAAAAAAGCTAAGAGAGTTCCATTGTTCAGTGTACACTACTTATTTCTGCTTAGCTATACCCGTAATTCATTTAAGGCATAGATTGGATTATTTTGTGTTTTTTTTTCTTATTTCAAGAATGTCAAGCTTTATTTAAGAGAGGTAATCTGAATCATGCAAATAACATTACTATAAAAAATATAATGCCAAGAAAAAAATAATGAAGAGTCCCTTTACAAAATGACATTCCTAATTTTGGCTTATTTTTTTTTATAAGTAAATGAAAAGAACAGCCAATATCTATGTTTGCAAGATGGGTATGAATATGAATTTTTGAATTAACATTTGAAAATGATAATTGAAATAGAAGTCAGCATTTCTAAACTGAAAAGTTTTCTTTTTTTCTGAGCATCTATTATTATCATATTAAAGTGTGGAAAATTGAGAATGAGAAAATTGTCTATACTAATAAAGGGATAATATGCAAATTAGACTGGATGTCTTCCAGATGACCTTCTGAATGTCCTTCCTGACAAAGCCAGGCCTGGGTAAAGCCGCCGCTGGCAGTCCAGGTGCCTGCAGCTGCAGCTGACCAGAGCAAAGCCACTCCCGGTTCCAAGTGCCTGGAGCCGGCCTGGGTGAAGCTGGCCCAGGCCCCAGGTGCGGCCAGCCAGAGAGAGGGAAGCCGGGGTCTCAGGTGCAGTGGCTGAGTCAGAGGCAGTTAGGGGTGATCAGGCAGGCAGAGGGGTTAGTGGCAATCGGTCAGGAAGTCAGACAGTCAGGCGAGCAGTTAGGAGCCAGTGGTCCTGGATTGTGAGAGGGATGTCCAACAGCTGGTTTAGGCCTGACTGGCAGTTAGACATCCCCTAAGGGGTCCTGGATTGGAGAAGGTGCAGGCCGGGCTGAGGGACGCCCTCCCGCCTCCCCCCGCTCCCATGCACGAATTTTGTGCACCAGGCCTCTAGTAATATAATAATGAATAATTTTATACATAATTAAAATATAAAGGCAGAGCAAAATCTTAAAATAGGAATTAGGGAAAGTGTTAGAATAGTGAAGATAAAGGCATAATAGTAAGTAATATGTTGTGAAAATAAAATTGCATCCTCTTTTTCAACTTCTCAAGTCCCTGTTTAAAAAATCCCTTAATACTTAATTTTCAGATTATTCACCTATGTTCTTCTTATTTAATATCTGATAAACATGTGAAAAGATAAATGCCTCTTCATGCACCCATTAGAAGAAAGTTGAACAATTATGGATATGGAATATAGAATATATTTTAAAAGAAGGATTCAGGAATTCAGTTGTTTGTAGTTACCTCATAAAAAATTGTACCATTGACTCTTATATAATTTTTCTTCTTACATAGACTGGTCACATAATCAATAAAGAAAGAAAGCTAAAGCAAATGTGTTGTATCAGTGTAAATCCCCCAAGTTACATTGATTCACTTCTTTCCCTATTTCTCTATGTAACAATATTTGTTACAATGTCTTAGTATTTATGATATCAAGATGCAAGACATATGATTGAGGTATGGACATAATAATATCCATTATAATTATTTCTTATACTATGGAAGTCTGCTGCAAAATTGCAATTCAAATCTAAACTAATAAAAACGAAATAGTAAAATTAACCGTTTCTCTGAGACAGGGTAAGCCACGCCCACCAGCCAATCAGAGCGGCTGTATGCAAATTAGCCCAGCCAAGATGGCGGTGGCGGACACCCGGAGGCCGGGTGTCCACCGCCGCCATCTGTTGCCTTCCTGCAGGCCACACGGGTGGGGGGGCCGGAAGAGCGACCGCCCACAGCCCCACACCTCCAGGCAGAAAGCAGCCTGGAAGTAGGTCTGTGATCGTGGGAGCTCGGGCACACATGCCTCTGTGAGTGCCCGAGCCTCCGCAATTGATTTCAGGTGGCAGGGCAGCTGGGGCCTGGCGGAGCAGGGCAGCCCAGGCCCCCAGGCTGCCCTGCAGCTGGAAGTAGTTCCGTGATCACGGGGGCACCGCACACAGGCCTCCGCGAGTGCCCGTGCTCCCACAATCGATTTCAGGCGGCAGGGCAGCCGGGGCCTGGGGGAGCAAGCCAGCCCAGGACCCAACGCTGACCTGCAGCCTGGAAGTAGATCTGTGATGGGGTGGGGGCACGGGCACTCAGGGAGGGATAGCCTCCCTGAGTGCCCGTGCCCCCCCCCCCCATGGATTCCAGGCAGCTGGGCAGCCTGAGGGGAGGGAGGGGGAGGCAGAGGATCCGAGCCAGCTCCGCCCCTGAGGCTGAGGCCTGGAAATCGGTGGGGGGCACACAGCACACAGGGAGGTGTGCCCTCCGTGTGTGCTGTGTGCCCCAATGGATTCCAGGGTCCCAAACTGTGAGAGAGCACAGGCAGGGATTAAGTACTGCCCCAACCCCTGCCGAGTGCACAAATTTTTGTGCACCGGGCCCCTAGTGTGTATATATATATATAATCTCCATTCATAAAAATTAAGACATCTATCTTAGTATAGGCCATACTATATTTCCATTGGAATTATTAGTCCTGCTACTTACAAAAATTTTTACAAAAATACTTATATCTTTCAAAAACAAACAATCAAAACCAAAACAAAACAGAAAAATATGAATGGTGTTTTCAGCAAATTTTAAGTGTGTGGTAGCTAAGCTATAGCACTTCATGCTAGAAAATCTGCATACTGAAGCCTTACAGAGAAAGATTAGTTAACATCATTTTAATGATGAATTAATGTGTAGTAAAAGCATTTTAATTCCAATAAGTACAAACCTTCTACTTGAAGACATGGGACCAGGTTAGAACAGATCCATGACCTTTGTGATACTGGCAAAGGTTGAGTTCACTACAGTTAATGCCCAATTTGTCTTTCAAGGTTAACTACACATGCCATGCTGGGAAATGAAACAATTACTAACACATTTTACAGGTATATTCCATCAAATTTAAAAGGCAATTGAAAGTCTAAATAAAAATTATGCCTGAGGAAAGCATGTAAAAGGAGATAAACTGGGAAGATGTGTGTCTGTATCTCTATGTCTGTAATGTTTTAAAAAGACTCCCTCTGAAAAAGGCAGCATAAACTTTGCAAGTACACAAATGAAAATGCTTATATTGAACAAATCAAATATCCAGCTTATGGAAATGGAAATAAGGAGGACAGCACCTAACCATCTGGGCACAGCAAGAGTACATGATTCATTATTCTGTAATTAACTTTTAATTAACTTTGCTTTACTTACTTTAGAAAATTAAATAAACGTCATTTTATTGCTCATGCTACACCAATGAACAGAAGCTAGAGTTCTGCTCTAATTAAAATAAGCAGTTGAGCAAAACTGTGTGTAAAGAGTAATGAAGAATTGTTTCTATCCAATTGATATATTTCTTATGTTCTGAAACACTTTTATAGATTTTTTTCAAAAAGTCCATTAGTTAGGCACTGAGGCCTTCTGAAATATGTGATCTAAAAAATAATATTATAGTCCAGAATTAAGTATGGGATACAGAATTGATTTAAATGTAAGTAGCATTTCAAATTAGATGATTGAGAGAAGTGAAGGAGGGAGGGAAGGAGTTAAGGAAAGAGAGGGAGAGAAGAGGAAGAAGGAAAAATGGAGAAAGATAAAAAATGTCTAAAGCCGTGCTATCTCATCCACCATCCATACAGGGTGAGGCAAAAGTAGGTTTCCTATCTAAACTAATAAAAGCAAAATAGTAAAATTAACAGTTTCTTCGGGACGCCCAACAGCCAATCAGAGAGACTGTATGCAAATTAGCCCAGCCAACATGGCAGCCGCCACTCACAGATCTGAGTAAAGGTTTAGGCAGCGTCCGTTGCAGCAGGAGTGAAAGGGAAACTGTTTTCGGCCCTTGGCGGGCAGGCTCCGAAACATGTTTCAATAATGTAACAATCATAGAGTTCTCGGGAGCTGAAGGGAACAGCAGACCTAGCCTGAGTCTAAAAGTATAACATTGTTGCAGTATAGACTCCGCAAGGTGAGGCAGAGAGGAGGCTTTGTTACATGTCTAGGTCGGCTTAAAGGAATAGTGTATCAATTATTGAAGATAAACACCAGAACCTGCGTCCAGCCAGCCTTGCTGGGACATTGGGTCAATGGGAGCTGTGGGCAGCCTTAAAGCCCCTCACCCAGCCTGGTCAGGCATGCCAGCAGGTGGAAATCCCCCGAGGGGTCCCAGACTGTGAGAGGGCACAGGCCAGGCTGAGGGACCTCCCGAGTGCACAGAGCGGCTGCAGGGCAGGACAGCACAGGACCCAGGACCTGTGAGTGGGAAACAGGCGGCAGGGTTGGAGGGCACCGGGAAGCGGGTAACAGGCAGCAGGGGGTTGGTGGCCTGCTTGGTGGGCTTCCCAGGCCCTTTGCGGAGCATCAGGGAGAGGGTAAGAGGCAGCAGGGGGTCGGCGGCCTGCTTGGCAGCTTTCCAGGTCCTTTGCGGGGCATCGGGGAGTGGGAAAGAGGCAGCAGGGGGTCAGTGGCCTGCTTGGTGGGCTTCCCAGGCCCCTTACAGGGCACCAGGAAGTGGGAAAACAAGGTGGTGAGCTGGGGAGTGGGAAAGAGGTGTCAGGGGATCGGCGGCCTGCTTGGTGGGCTTCCCAGGCCCCTTGCAGGGCACCAGGAAGTGGGAAAGCAAGGTGGCAGGCCGGGGAGTGGGAAAGAGGTGGCAGGGGTTGGCGGCCTGCTTGGTGGGCTTCCCAGGCCCTTTTCAGGGCATCAAGGAGTGGGAAAGCAAGGCTGCAGGGGTCGGGGTCCTGCTTGACAGCTCCCCAGACCCCTTGGCGGCACTGGGAAGTGGGAAAGGAAGGCAGCAGGGGACGGGTAAGTGGGAAAGAGTTGGCGGCCTGCTTGGCGGCTTCCCAGGTCCCTTCCGGGATCAGGGAGCAGGAAAAGGCTGGCCTAACCATGAGGCGGGGTTTTCCCTGCTTTCTGGTGGCTGGAGGAAGATGGGCAGTAGGCAAGCTTGGGAGGCAGGTAGCACCCAGCCCTGGCCACAGCTCAAAAAAGAGAACAACATGCAGGGGAGGGCAAGAGTCTGAGAGATCAACATAGAGGGGGTGTCTGCTCCAAGCCTTGATGGTGTGCCTGGGGGCAGGTCCCCAGCAGGTAGACACACACAGGAGGACTGCTCCGAGCCTCAGATGCAGCTGGGGGCAGGTCCCCAGTGTTGACACACACACACTCACACACACACACACACACACACACACACACACACACACACACACACAAGGCG
>PVJC01010398.1:0-43776 GCA_004026665.1 Murina feae
ACTAGAGGCCTGGTGCACAAATTTCTGCACCAGTGGGGTCCCCTGGTCTGGCCTGCGGGATTGGTCCAAAACTGGCTCTGTGACATCCCCCAAGGGGTCCTGGATTGCAAGAGGGCACAGACCAGGCCGAGGGACCCCACCGGTGCACAATTGGGACCAGGGAGGGATGCAGGAGGTTGGCCAGCCAGGGAGGAATCTTGGGAGGGCTCCAGAGTGGCCAGCCCATCTCACTCAGTCCCAATCAGCCAGATCCCAGCAGCAAGCTAACCTACCAGTCTGCCCCCAGTGATCAGTGCACATCATAGCAAGTGGTTGAGCAGCCTTAACATGTCATTAGCACATTACACTTTGATTGGTTGAATGGACGAGTGGACAACCAGATTCTCAGCATAGGCTTTTATTATATAGGATAGGCTGTCAGTGTATTTGAACTTTTAAGGTACCTCAGTTGAAAAGGGATGAATGGAGAATTCTAGAGAGTACCTTCTTGCTTGCAGAGTTTAGTTTTCATGTAAATATCTGTTTCTTGATCTTCAGTTTGTGCAAGTTGAGAAAGTTGTATTTTGAATGAGCACAGTAGGCAGGGATATAAAATAAGACACATCGCCGAAAGAGTTCTAACTTAATCTTAAATTGTGCAAACTAAAACTTCATTGTGATTGGCAACACATTCAGCTTATTCTCACGATGTAAATTACATAGTAAGTAGTGGGAGATCTTGGAATTCAAACTTTCTGCCACCTGTGGTCCTTTCTGTACTCTACTGCAATCTTCGATTTCTCTTTTTCTTCTCCATCCTGATTCCCCTGAGGCTTAAATCTCTCCCTCCCTCTCTCATTCCCCTCCTTTATCGGTTTCTCAGCTTTCATACTTGCTCAAGTAAGTCTGATTAAAAAAAGAAAATAAAGATAAACAACCTCATTTGTAGTCACTTCTGGAGCCAAAGCCTGGCTTCAGTCCTGATCATTCCATTGAAACTGCTCCCCATGGCAGTTCTTGACCTCCTTGCCCTGAATCCAGTGAGTGTTTATTAATTTCTTATTACTCTAGATTTGTTGCCAGCATTTCACACTGTTGACCACTTTGATTCTTTTTAAAAAAATATGTTTTATTGATTTTCTACAGAGAGGAAGGGAGAGAGAAACATCGGTCAGCTGCCTCCTGCACACATCCTACTGGGGATGTGCCCGGAACCAAGGTACATGCCCTTGACTGGAATCGAACCTGGGACCTTTCAGTCCACAGGCTGACACTCTATCCACTAAGCCAAACCGGTTAAGGCGACTGATTCTTTAAGCATTCTGTATCAGTGGCTTCCATGACATACTGCTTTTCTGGTTTCCTTGGCTTACCTTTTTATCTTTTCAGTCTCCTATGGTCTTTTCATCTTCTTATTGCTTATTCTAAATATTAGTATTCTTCACAGTTGGTTCCCTCTTGAGATGTCTCCTAATTTCTTCAGTCACCATGTCCAACACAAAACTTACTTTCTCTCTTCCAACGCCACCCCAATGTCTCAATAAGTGTCAGCTCCACACATTTGGTAACCTAGGCACGATCTTTTAATTTCTATTCCATACTCTCTCCCTTTATGGCCAATGACTGACCAAATCCTATCAATTCTGCCTCCTCGCTATCTCTGGAGTCTGTTTACTATTTTGCATCTACACCACCCTACACCGGTTCAAGTCATCACTTCTTGCCTGTAGTTCTTCAGTAGCCTCCTAACTGCTCTCCTACCTTCTTCCTCCCAATCTGTTCTTTATCCAAATTGATCTTTTTGCAGTACAAAGGAGATATTTTCAACTTCTATTATTCTTGGGATAAAGTCCAAAATCCATACCAGGGCCTCAAAGCCCTGTGTATTGTACTTCTCAGGCCCTCTTCAGTCTCATCTCTAATTGTCCTTTATAACTCTCTCTGGCTTAACTGAAAAACTCTTCCTTGCTCCCTCTGGGTCTGCATAGGTTGATCATCCTTCTGGAACATTGCTGTCCTTCTTCCCCTTTGTCTAGTCATCCCTCTAGGTCACTTGGGCATCACTTCTTCCAGGAAGCCTTTGCCACTCTCCTCTCCCACACGTCCAGATGCAGCATTTCCTGGGAATTCTCTACCTCTGGCATGTATCACATTGTGTCATAATTTCCAGTTTGCTCATCCTTGTCACCCATTAGACAGAGAGCTCCTTGGAAGAGAGACCACATCTGTCTCAGTCCTTGTCATAGCCTGTGTACTCACACATTGCTGGCATAAATATTTATGAGACGAATGAACCGATTTTTTGAAAGTATTTGTACAGTTATTAGCAATTTAATAAATTTTTATTAACTTATTTTTTAGCATTATAACAAAGCTATTTCCAAATAAGTTTGGAAATCAAGTATCAGAGCTGCAATGGCATTTTCATTATTTTTAAAGTCCAATCTGTTTTAAGGCCATGGTAATTATTTCTGACAAAAATCTCTTATCCAGTATTTTCTTCAATATTTGCTATATGGTCCCACTAAAAGTGAATTTTTAACATTTCTCATATCAGTGGTAGCTAATTCTTAAAATAGTTGACTGTTAAATGAAAGAACTATAGGACCTATCAGGATTCTGGTATTCACTCCAAATGCTGATTTTCCCAAAAAATTTCATGGATTTGATCTCTGAGAACTCACTTCATCCACTCTATTCACATAATGGGGAAAAAAGTGACATGAAATGAAAAAGAGAAACTAAAATATTTTAAATAGTCTTTACAATTAAATATTACTAATATTAGTTATTTTAGGATTTCAGTTCTTATTCGGGCTGCTGATTTTAGGAACGTACAGTTCTTTCTTGTACTTTATTGTACAAAATGAGGTGCATGTCTAACAAAGCCATCGCCTTACTTGACAGCTCTGGAGCCTCCCAGCTCAATTGCCTGGGATTTATACAAGATAAAATTACAGTGTGTGCAACAAACGACTCTTATCAGATGACACGAGAAAGAATGACCCAGGCAGAGGAGGAATCCCGCAACCGAAGCACAAAAGTTATTAAACCCGGTGGACCATATGTAGGTTTGTATAGATATCTTTCTTCTTCTCGCTGATTGATGGAAATATTGCAAGATCACTGTAGGTAAATACTGGTAATATTAATTTCATGAAAACACAAAAATTAGTTTCCAGAACATTTTAGATAACGGTCAAAAATCATTTTTTCTCTTTAGATTACTGATTAATTGAAGAACAGATTTAAAGCTTTTATTTCTTTCATAAATTTGAATTCTGTTAGCTATTGGTTACCATTTTATAATATTGAGATCTGGTCAAGTTATTTTACTGTGTGAGGTTGTAAGAATGGTACCATTATGTTTTCTTTGTCATTGGATGATATAATTTCAATGGCAGATGGTATGGTTTTTGTTTTGCACTTTTGTAGGATTATTTGTACAAAAATCTTTTTGTAGGATTTATGAATTGATAATCTTGTTGCAGCTTTTGCTTTCATTTCAGAGGATCTTTGCATACTAATGAATTTTATTACGAAAGTATAAGATGTGCTTATAACAAGCATTAGGGTTATGCCTCCTTCGTACCTCAATTGTGATGTCATTTACGGATCCTCATCCTCATCCTCATCCATTAATTAAGAGCCTGCCCCACTTCCATTATGTTTATCATCAGTTCACTCATATGCATCAGATTGAAGGGAAAAAGGACCAGACCAGCAAGATGAATCTCTCCTATATGAGCAGTGACCCTAACAATTTTAGAGTTCAGTCACAGTGATTGTTAACAGTAACAAAGGGAATTGTCAAGACTGAGAATGAACCCTCTGAGGCTTTGGTCAGTTTAGTAACATAAGTCACTGGATAGTAAATGATGAAAGGATATTAATTTGGAAACATAAGTGCTCACAAATATATTCTCTTGAAGAATCAAATCTCTTAATCAATATCTTTCCATAGTTTGTTAGAATCCTGCTTCTGTAATTTTCCCATTGCTGACCTAACTACAGTACAGTCAGCTTTGAGAAGCTCCACTAGTGTCTTTAATAAGTATTTCTTTGGAACAAAGCCAGTGCTCTTGGGACCTGGTGCTTACTTAGATACATTTAGTTTGGTTTAACAACAATTCATATCTATACCCACGGGGTCCAGTTCCCTGCCCAGTAAGTTACCAGTAATGAGATTTTTCACCTTTCCTTTGTTGCTGAGTGAGTAGCAACTTCCATCCCCCTTTCTTTCTCTTTTATCCTTACTTAATTTTCTGTATTAGTAGGCTAAATCCCAAATTATTTTTTAAATGCACAGGATCTGCTGCATTATATTTAAGTACAAATTTTTAATTTGCTATCCCTGACACTTTAAATGGTATTTTTTTTTACTGTCCAATATCAGCATTTTAGAAATAGTGAGACAAATTGGTGTATTTGACAAAGGAATAGAAGACTCAAGCCATCAAAATCAGTTTTTCCCTCCCAGTATAACTAGCTGAAAACCCTTATGTTGATTTATTCCAAAGCTTTAAAGTCAGCAATGATTACTATACTTTTCCATTGAATGATCTTTGGGTCCCCCTTATGTCCATGTGTTTTTGTTTGTTTTGATAGGGTTAGGTTCAGTTCATTTGCAGTTTACAAAACAGGCTTTTTAACACCCAGAATCCCATAGACCATATACTCCCTAATTGTATGGGGATTTTAGGATTTGCAAGGTTTCTCACAGGCACTACAAATAATTTATATTTTTGGGAGTGACCCACATAAGATTTGAGGTCACCTAAGTTTTAATCTGAACCACATTACATCTATGCCATTTGAAGAAGAGCTGGCTCCTCTCTTTGCACACATGTTCCCACATTGAAGCCCTGCAATGGCCTCTGCCAGCCCGAGCGCTGAGTCTTCTCCTCTGTGCCGTGTCCTCAGTGCACTAGCCACTCACCATCACAACACAGTATTTTTCTCTGGTCTTGAATCTTGTCATTAACCTCCTCAGCCTTTTATTCTCTAGGTCAAATAACCCAGTTCCTTTTAACTTTTCTTAGTATGGTCTATATCCCAACCCTTTAATTATTTTTATTGCTTTCCTCTGTACTACCTTCAATTCTTCACCTCAGAGTTCAAAACTGAACAAGCTACTCTTAAAAAAAGTCTCATCAACTCTGAACTGAGGGGAGCAAAAGACTAGTATCTAGATGGGTTTTTCAGCTATTGTTGTTTTTTATACTTTTTTATTGTTCTTTGTTATCCCATGTTTTGATTTTTTTTTCTTCTAATTTTATCTATCATCAGTCCTTTACCATCTTTCTTTCCTTCTAGGTATATCTTCCTTCAATGTATATCTTCCTGCTTTTTTTAGTATCTCAAAACTACCTGACTCATTCAGCTCTCTAAAATGCAATTTGTCACCCTTCAATATTAACATTACTCAGCCCTTATTGAGTACTTGTGATGTTTAAGGCACTAGTCAGCATTTTACATACCACAACCACCCTATGAAGTAGATTATGATTACCTCTCCATTTCTCCTTTTATATATCAAATTGTTGGTATCAGCAAGTAGCAAATGATATGAATGTAACCTCACTGACAAGTTATGTTATTTTCTTAAGACAATAGGAGATACCTCTTTAATTCATAATTGGATATCTAATCTAATAAAAGAGTAATATGCAAATTGACCCTCACTCCATTATACCCACAAGCCACACCCAGCAACCAATCAGGAACAAGTATGCAAATTAATTCAACTAAGAAGGCGGCAGCCACAGAGCTGGAGTTGCCCTGGGCAATGGAGGAAGCCAGTGCCCTGCGGGCCCTGAGCTCTACTCAAGGCTACAAAGTTTCAATTGTAGAAGATAAACCCCAGATACCTACGAGGCTGGGACCTTGGGTTGCCAGAGGCAACCCAGGCTTCAAGCTGGGGACCAAGGCAACAAAGTTTCAATTATAGAAGTTAAATAAATCCCAGATATCTGCTTCCAGCCAGGCACCCCAGTAGAGACCCGAACCCTGAAGGGGCTGTGGGTACCCTGGAATAGCCCTCTGCCCCTCACCCAGGCTGGCCAGGTACCCCAATAGGGACCCAAACCCTGAAGGGGCTGTGGGCAGCCTGACATGACCATCAGCCCCTCACCCAGGCTGGCCAGGCACGCCAGCAGTTGGACATCCCCCAAGGGGTCCCAGACTGCAAGAGGGCACAGGCTAGGCTGAGGGACCCCCCACCCAGTGCACAAATTTTTGTGCACCGGTCCTCTAGTATCATATAAAATGATACCAAAAGTTCACTTATGCCAACTTAGAGGTACCTGAAAAATAAGGCTTCTTTCAACAATGTCAGCCAGGCTAGAGGATAAATGGGAATAATGCTTGTCCCACTCTAGGATTATGGTGGCATAATGCCCGGCCAGGCCTCTGTCGGTTGAATTAGGGCACAAGCCAAGTTTAAGGGAATGTATTTCTAGGGGTCACCTGGCTTAGTCACCCAAGAATATGAGCTTTGAAAGCCCCTTGTGCACTGAAAAGAACCAAAATCTATTTTGCCTGGAGAAGTGCAGTAGAAAACATTATTTCTTCAGCCAAATTCCTACTTTGAGTCATAGCATTTATATCAGTGGTAAGCACTGTTGTGTTATAATCCTTCTGTTTGTTAAAAAGGAAAAAAATCACAACCATTGCTTCAGGTTTACTAGTATCTTAAGTCTACTCAGTGACTTCTACCAAAATTCTAGAATTGTACTGAATTACAAATTTTTATAATGCTAATATTTACTTAAGTATAGAAAACAACCCAACCAATCTAATTTCTCAGATTCTGTTCCCAATTTTCTTAACATCTGTCCCCATCCTCCTCATTTCTTATGAGTTAATGCGTGTTTGAGTGACCTCAGACAAATCATTTCACCTCTGTGGACCTTAATTTTCTCAAATATTAATTAAGGGGGTTTGAACTACATATATCTAGGTTCTTCGTAGTTCTAACAATTTGTATCTGTTGTGTAAATATATTTTGATAGTAAACCTTTTGAAAAGTGGTCATAAATGCCACATGGTGGAGATGGATTCCGCTGCAGTGGAGTATGTATTTAACCATGACAGTCACACCATCATCAAAGTCCTGCCAGTGTTTTTAAAGCCTTGGGACAGCATTGTCAGGGCTTCTGGTCAGGTTCCACAGAACAGAAACACAACTGCAGGAGTTGGCTACAATCCCTGCTCTCTTCCTGATATAGTTTTAAGATTTACCTTCCGATTTACTAGATGAAGGGATAGATACTTCTACCATCTCATTAAATAGAGAAGCTAGAAGTAGACCCCTTGTTATGAAACAACAGTTTAGTTATAGCCCTAGATTACCCAACCCTATCAGGCCTACTGCTGTTGTTTATATAAGGAGCCAAGGGAATTGATTAGCGGTTGGGTCTGGAAAGAGAATTAGGTTCTCCCATAGGCTTTATTAAAAGGGCTTTTCTGAAGCAAATGTAAGAAATAAAAATAAAGCCTTTATTCCATCCACTTTGACCCTGACATTTTCCAGCTTTACTTTTTTCATTTTGTTTAGCATCTGAACTCTTTACTTACAGCACTAATCTGTAGGCTCTCTAACCTTAACCAGAGGACTTCTTCCTATTTGAATAGGCACAAATTGATCGGGAGTCAGTGAGCAAGTAATTTTTGCATAAAACTAATTGGCCCAGTGTGGCTGGATTGTTCTTTCAACATTTGAAAGAAATGAGTAACCTCGTGACTGGCAATTTAAAAGAAAAATGAAGCGATTCATTGACTGATGGATGACAGTCTAGCATTAGGCCCTAGGTGAATCTAACACTGTCATATCCCTGTCTAGATTCTATTTTCTATTCAAACGTCATACTTACACCACTCGTAAGGACAGAGTGAGCCTCATTTGTCTGCTCTATGTCTGCTTCAGGGAGGGGTGTGGGTAAACTCAGGAGACCTTGGGGTTCTCTTGAGACTGAGGATCAGAGGTGGGTCAGACATACAGAAGAGTAAGACAGCCCAGAACACAGAGGTAGTACTGTCACTTTGTGTTTTCAGTTTTATTTGCCTGTCTTGCTGGCTTGCATTAATTCTAAATGACTAGTCATGGTGTGTTGAGCTTAACTAAACATTCTCTGCCCACCTCCCTCCCTAGGGAGTTGGAGTACCCCACAGTAATCTTGTTTGAGTCAGAGTAAGTTAAAAAGGTTTCCAGGGGAAAGGGAGTTTGAAATTTTCTAAACTTTTGTGACCCCAATTCTTTCTCTCCCCCCACCAAATCCCTATTAAAAATTCAGGGAATAGTACTGTTTGTTAGCACTATTGCAACTGAGAAATGGTGGATTGCAATGTTTGCATTTGCCATTTTAGAAATTTCAGTGTCTTCGCATTCTGGCAGTCTGGCAGTGTGGGAATACATACCATTTTGATTCTGGCTTTTCTACTATCTAATTGTTCTCTTGCTGTCTTCACTTTGACACTTTGCTAGTCTTTCACTTTGAAAGCCATTACATTCTGAATCAAGGTCTGCTGAGGGACAAAGCATCCACAACCCTGCCTGCATGGAGCTTGCAGCCTAACATGAATCAACAGTGGACATTAGGCATTTGTCCATGAAACCTTTCCGCAAAGAAGTACAAGTAGGAAAACTTGGGTATTTATCATAGAACCCTCCAGATGCTAAGAGAGCACTTTGCCATTTGAGTTTATCCCATTGAAAGCAGTGCCCTCCCCAACACGTAACTGATGCATGATCATCAGTTTGTTCCCAGCCCATATGACATTGATCTAGCTGTCTCTAAATGAAGAAGAATTCAGAAACCAGATCTAAATCTAATTCCAAAACTCTAATTGCACTCTAACAGGTTTTCTTATCGTGGGACAATATCCCTTTATTGATGAATTCCTTAGTTGTGCAGTGTTTTGATCTGATATTTAAAAGTAAGTCCAGTTAAGTCCAGATAGTAAAGAACAATGAGAGCTAGTGACATATTCATCCTTTCCCCTTTACCTTCAGTAGGATGGTTTCAAACAGTCCCTCTGACCAGGCCTCAGGAGCCTAGCATGGACAGAATTATTCAGTAAATCTCCTGCCCCATTAAGCCAGCCATTTTCACCCTAGACCATAGCACTTAAATGACTGCTTTTACTTAGCTATTATTTCTAGTTGCTAAACTTGTACCCAAAGCAGTTGTCGTCCCTCATTGTATGTCACTACCAATTGTTTCTGCTCCTTAACCAGAGTGAGCAGTTAGGGGCTTAGAGTATATCAAATAGTTATAAGATTACACCTCAGACATTATAAAATGAGGGTCTTAAACAGTTTCATTCTAATTTTCTTCTTCTAGGTATAATTTTAGAAATAATATGTAAAATGTTTAAGTTCTATAAATTTTCACTTAACATCAAATACCTACCTACATCCTTAAAATTTCCACTTTGTTGCTATGATGTGTGTCACTAATTATTATCAACGCATAGCTAAGTGGCCAAAAATACTTTTATAATAAATATTTATTTCAATAAATGATTTCATCAAAAAATTTCTAATTCATATTATTACCTACAAATGTGTAACAAATATCGTTTCCACTGGACTGTAGGGAAAAGAGTGCAGATTCGGAAAGCACCTCAAGCTCTATCAGATGCAGTGCCTGAGAGGAAACGGTCAGCCCCCATGAACCCTGCAAATACGATTCGAAAGACACATGGCAGCAGCAGTGTTTCTCAGCGGCCATATAGGGACAGGGTGATTCACTTACTGGCACTGAAGGCCTACAAGAAACCTGAGCTTCTGGCTCGACTGCAGAAAGATGGTGTCAATCAAAAAGACAAGAACTCTCTCGGAGCAATTCTGCAACAGGTAAGAACAGCAGGAGAGAGTTCCTTCCACCTACCTTCTTATTGAGAAGTTCATTTAAGAAGGCTTGTTTTTGCTGTAACTATTATTATTATTATTATTATTATTATTAATATTGTAGAGAAATTTCAGGACTATTTTTGCTATATGAAATATAACTCCTGAATATTATGTTAAAGCATTTGTTTAAACACTTACTTAAAAACCAATTGAAATGTAGGTATTTATACTAGGATTTACAAGTTAGAGACTTCTGAATTGTTAAACAATTAAAGTTTTGAGTCATTATCTTCATTTGGGTTAAATAAACTTTACCTTGAAATTTCATTTTAAAAAAGTAAGACTCATTGTTTTTAATATTGAATCACCTAAATGATTATCATAATTTTTATTGGTTTATATAGGCAAAGTTGTACAATGTATTACCAGTCTTTAGATGGTATAAACTAGAATATTTTTACCTACTACTATAGTTTGTGTCTTGCCTGGTATACTACTGTTGTGTAGGTAACTAATATTGTCTCACCAAAGGATATGAGTGTATAAAGTATTAGTTCTGGTCAATTACAATCACAAGCTTAATTATAAAAGTAGGTCATAAATTTCGTTAAAGTCAATGGTTTGGAACTTCTTATGTTTTTTATACTGACTTTGGGTCATAAATGTTGATTAGCATTCAAATCCACCATAGATAGTAGTCCATCTGTGATCTTTTTTCTAAAGAAGAAACATTTCCAAAGTTGTTCTTAAATTTCATCATTTAAAAAAAAAACACAAAAAAAAAACCCTGCAGGTTTTCATCTATTATTCAAAGAATAACACTTTTAAGTCTATTTTTATCTATTCTCTCTTACATTAAAGGCATGATACTAACTCTTATGAGAGAGTAAAAGCATAATCTCTAGTTTTGGGGTGTTATGTTAGCATGTGTAGCACCCGGATAATAGGAACTCTAATGATTGTTATATTATTTAACTTTGAGAAGTCTGGTATCTCATGTCAGTTTATTTGCAAATTTAAATTTTAAGATAAGCCTACCATTATCTACTTTATGGCAGTATTAATATATTAGTATTCTGCCGAGCTGTGAGGAAAGCATATACTATCCTACTGTATTTACTAGTTCTTACACAGAAATCAAGTTATTAAAAAGAAGACCTTTCCAGTAGGCACTGACGAGAGGAATTCTTTTCTGCCAGCCTTAAAAATGACTCTCGATTTGATTCCTCGATCAGTACATTTGTGTTGTTCATAGAATCTAGGCCTGGACACTCTAGGAATTGTAGTTAGGGGATAAGAAAAGATTACACTTGGGAATAAAATGGCAGACTAATAACAGTAATTGTATGTCATTTGAGGGTTATTTTGATTTGTTTCCATTTACTGATTTTTGGAATTTCAAGGACTTTGAATAAGTGGTTCTTGTTATACAAGAAAATGACAAAGTTGTCAGAATTGATACTATTTATGGAGATAATTTCTGTTGATTACTGAAGGGAAAGTTTGTAACCTAACATTTGGGCACTACTTGGTTTCTACTTTATTCAAATGACTAAGGAATCAAAGTAGATAATAATGATAAAATAATGTTGATAATATAACTGCTTTTGGATTTCTTTGACTAGAAAAAATTTATTTAAAAAAATCTTCAACTTTTTGCTTAATGTCGGCTTACTATTTGATTAGAAATATGACAAGTGCAGTGGCCATTTAGGGGGAAATTCTTTTATCTTTTTATATAAAGTTTTAATTCTTCAAATAAAGTTGAACAGCATTTATTGAGATCAGGTATATGCAAAACAAGCACTCCCTCTGTGGCCAGTTGATGCAGTTATTTTCAATATAACTCCAAAGATTACCAGTTTTAGGTTAGGAAAGAGCAGAAGAATCTAATGTTCTGTTCTGTTTTCACACCATGTATCAGGTAGCTAATCTGAATCCTAAGGACCTCTCGTATACTTTAAAGGATTATGTTTTCAAAGAGCTTCAGAGAGACTGGCCTGGATACAATGAAATTGACAGACATTCATTAGAGTTTGTGCTCTCAAAGTAAGTTTCTTTTCCTTTAAAAATGATGCATATAAGATTATTTTAGTCATTGTTATTTTAGTGTTGAGCTGGGAAAAGAGAAGCAAGGGTCAACTTTCTATCGTGAAAAGTCTCTTCATAACTGGAACATGTGTGTGTCCTTTACAGAAAACTAAATCCATCTCAGAATGCTGCCAGCACCAGGCGCTCAGAATCTCCTGTATGTTCCAGTAGAGACATTGTGTCTTCTCCACAGGTATTTCATAGAATTATAGTCATAGTCCTAAATGGACCTTGGAGCATCTAGTTCAGTTCCTCTATTTATATGTGAGGGAAGTGAGGCCACAGAAGATGCATAGCTTGTCTGCTCAAACTCACATCGCTAGTTTATGGCAGAACTCAGTCTAGAATTCAGGTATCAACACTCAGCCCAGAACTCTTCTCCACTCTACTACAGTTCTTGTCAAAGTACTTAATGTTTACCTTGCTTTTCCATTTTTAAAGCTTACATTTTGTAAGATTATCTACTTTTCCATTTGGTCACTAACTTGAAGACCTTTCCAACCTTACATATAGTCTATATTATATAGAAAATTGAAGATATTTAATTTTATCTGAAACATGTTCCAGAAAAATATTCTTGGGGAAAAAATATGTTTAAAATAGGCAAGCACAAAAAATTCTTGCCATTTTTATTTTCTGAAAACAATTTCAATTAGATCCCAATCAGAATGCTGCAATTAGAACTTAATCTGGCTTAGTTTCCCCTAAGCAATTCAGCTTGTCTTGGAAAAAGGTTCAGAGATCCTGGATAGTATTAGAATTCAAGCCTGCTTGGTTCTCTGAGGGCCCGGCCAGCCTTGAACTCTCAGTTTCCCAGGTCTTTGAGATTGACAGTGGGACAGACCTCTTTATCTCAGTACTGCTGGCAGAATGCTCCTCTCTCTGGACTCCTCTCCCAAGGATTAGAGAGGCAGGACAGATGTGTGACAAGCCATAAGCATGCTCTGAGTAAAGGCTATTGGTGTCAGAAAATATTAGCCACCTGTTGTGAGGAATAGAGGAGGAACAAAATAAAAGCATTTCTAACCTTTCATGTACATTACCTATAGAAGCCTCAATTGTATGCCACTTACCATGAAGCTACTTATATTTGTGACCTGATTATATACTGGGTGCCATATCAATGGTACTAAATTGAGAACAGATTAAGTTAATGGGATGATTAACTTATTTTATCTCAAGCTGCAGTTTAAACCATAATATTTCATTGGGTGTATGCTTTATACTTTTCAACTGTCTGAATTTTCTTAATTTAAATACTATTGTTGTTGCTGGATTGGGCTAATCTTAGCATGATTTTTTTAATGTTTGAAACAGTAATTCCATATCGTTTTTATGGACCAGTTATTAGGACTTATTTTCTAATCCAATAAGGGGAAAATGAATATTTTAACAATGAATAGTATTTTAGAGATACTTGGAGAAACTACTCTAAAGGTGCTGACTGTTCCCATTTCAGACAGGTGAAATAATAAACGACAGTCAAAATATTCATAACTGGAGCATCTTACATTAGAGATTAAGGGTAGGCTTATTGTCTTCTACTAACACTGTTCTGACAGAGTGAAATGGTACAAACTGCATCCTCCTCTCATTTATTATAACTAGGTCAGGAGACCTCTGCTGTTTAGTACTCTCCTAAGTGGTATAATTCACATAAAATTGCAATAGTCTCTGAAAGAACTTCAGGTGAGGCTGTATGATCAAAAAGATAAGAACTCCAACAAACATATACAGGGATGGGCAAAAGTAGGTTTATAATTGTTCATATGGAAAAAGACATGCAGGTTATGATTATTAACAATAGTTTTATTAACTCAAGAATGTCACCGTGGCACGGTAAACCTGCTTTTGCCTACCCCTGTATTTGGCAGATTCTACTTCTTTACATTACATATAAGAATTCATGTCACTTGTGTTTTTGTGGCTTGTTTGTCCTTGCTTAAGTTTGGAGAAAGGTTTAATTCAACACCAGTGATAAGCTTCAGTATGAATAAAATTACTCAGTTGTTCTTATGGTAACCAGGATGCATATATTGAATTTTAGTGCAAACTGGCTCATATTTTTTTCTGTTCCCCCCTCCAGAAACGGCTTTTAGAGTCAGATTTCATTGATCCTTTAATGAATAAAAAAGCTCGAATATCTCACCTGACAAATAGAGTGCCGCCAACATTAAATGGTCATTTGAATTCCACCAGTGAAAAATCTGCAGGCCTCCTGCCGCCCCCTGCAGCTGCTGCCATCCCCACCGCTCCACCACTGCCTTCAAACCACTTGCCCGCCTCCAACCCTCCTCAGACTGTAGATTCTAACTCCAATTCCCCTAGCACTCCAGAAGGCCGGGGGACTCAAGACCTACCTGTTGACAGTTTTAGTCAAAACAGTAGTAACTGTGAGGACCAGCAAGATAAATATACCTCTAGGACTTCTCTGGAAACCTTACCCTCTGATTCAGTTCTACTAAAGTGTCCAAAGCCTATGGAAGAAAACCATTCAGTGTCTCACAAAAAGTCCAAAAAGAAGTCTAAAAAACACAAGGAAAAGGACCAAATAAAGATACATGACATTGAGATGAATGAGGAAAAGGAAGAGGACCTTAAAGGAGATGAGGAAATTGCTAAGCTGAACAACTCCAGTCCAGATTCCAATGAAGGTATTTTATACTTGTAAAAACCAACTACACATGTAAATTAATGGGAAGAGGGGACTGTCATAAGTGAGGTTAGGCTGTTTATAATAGTATCAAAGGAGCTTCCATTTAGTTATTAATTTTAGTATTGTGGTTTTGAGAAGGCTTTTTTGGTCTTTATTTATATACCTATTAAATATGGTTTCTATATCTATATATTTAAAAAGCCAGCGACCAGAACACTGGAACAACTGGAACAACCAGTCGCTATGACAACCAGTCGCCAGCAAACCCCCTGATCAGGGAGTGGGGCCAGCTGGCCAACCTCACACGGCCCCTCCCCACAGCCAGCCCCACCCTTGCTTGGACTCTCCCACCCCAATTGAGAGCAGGGCGGCCAGCCAACCCCCCAGTGGCCCCTCCCCCCGGCCTGCTCCAATGGGCACCCACCCTGATTGGCCTGCAGCCCCTGGCCAGCCCCGCCCCTGATCGCCTGCTCCCCCACCCCAACAGGGATGGGGCCAACTGGCCAATCTCCTGCAGCTCCTCCCTCTACCCAGCTCCACCCCAGATCAGCCCCCCAACCCCAATAGGGGAGAGGCCCACTGGCCAATCACCTGAGGCCCCTCCCCCCAGCTGGCCTGGCCCTGATTGGGTCCCAATCAGGGTGGACCAGCTGGCCAACCTCCTTCCATCTCCTCCTCCTGACAGACCCAGCCCCGATCCACCTCAATTGGGGCTGGGCCAGCCAGACCTATCCATGCACAAATTCATGCAGTGGGCCTGTAGTTTGTTAATAAGATGGTAAGTGACACTTGGAAATGACCCTGTCATACTCAAGACCCTTTTAAAGAAGGGGAACTTTGCTGCCCTTTTCCATACTCTGATGGTGTTATGCAACCTCAACATGACCTATTATATACTATTTTTGAACTGATTTAGCCAGGCGCATGATTAGCAGTAAAAATACTCATTTCCTTCTCTGTCAAAGAAACGGGATCACCCTTGCTTTAATTAATACTAGAGGCCCGATGCATGAAATTCGTGCAAGAGTAGGCCTTCCTCCCCCTGGCTGCCGGCACCAGCTTCCCTCACAGCCCAGCTTCATCCAGAAGGTCGTCTAGAAGGACATCTGGTCTAATTAGCATATTATGCTTTTATTATTAGAGATTAGCACAGGGGAAATATCAAATTCTTTGTAGAACAAACAAGGTGTAAAATTACATTTACAGATTCATAAAACCATCTTTATTCAGAGTAAAAGTAATCTGAGTAAACTAACATCAGTTGTTATTAGTAAAATTAATCATTTCAAGATTTAGATCTTTAAAAGCCAAATATCTAGAGACCTAAAGAAGGTTAACATAATGCTTTACCTCTAAAGAAAAACTAACCAATAGGACTGCTTACCTGGGATATATTGATTTTTAAAACCTAATAACAAAATTGGATTCTTTTTTTTAAGAGTTGTCCTCTAAAGTATAATGTCCTACATGCCAGTACATAGAAGACCCCAAACCCATCATTTAGCATTACTGCTCATTTTAAACCCAACATAATTAAGGCAAAATTCCCCAGGAAAATACAACTTTAGAAAAATTATTTTAATGAATAGAGCTTAAGGAGTATTGTCTTTCTGTAACTTGCCCTCAATATTGAAAGTATATAGTCCTTAGATTTAACTACTGTTTTTACCATGTGAGAAGTTTGATTTTAGAATAGTATGTTCCTGTGCCTTTATTGACCTGGATTGAATATATTGCATGCCACGGTATATCTGTTGAAAAATTGGCATCAGTATGGTACTATATAGTGGGCCAAGAAATAGGTGTAAGCTTTTTCCCTCAAACACTGTCGTATAGACACAGGTCAGGAAAGGCAAGAGGTAATACAACCTCCTGTTCAGAGTTAGTACATCAGATCCCTGGATATGCCACACTCTCCATACTCTTCACCCTCAGATGGTGATCCTGAGTCAGAGGTTAGTGCTGGGAAGACTGTGTCCCAGGATGTAGAAACTTTCTTAAACTTGGAGAAGCAGACTTAGTCTTTCTGAATCCTCCAGTGAGGATGTGGCATCTTTCAAAAACAATTGAGATTATCGCAAACTGAGGAAAAGTCAGACCCACATCCCCTATATCTGTTTTTGGAACTTAGTTGGTGTCTGTGAAAAAGGAGAAGCCAGGTGACATGCACTTGATGTCTTTTCCTTTAAGACTAAGGTTGTTATAAAAACAGACTCTTTTACCTTGTGAATAAAATATACAGTAATCCTCTTTATCTACAGTTTTGTTTTCTGTGGTTTCAGTTATCTATTGTCAACCCTGATCCAAAAATATTAAATGCAAAATTGCAGAAATAAACAGTTCATAAGTTTTAAATTGTGTACCATTCTGAGTAGTGTGATAAAATCTCATACTGTCTCCCTTTGTACCAACCAGGATGTGAATCACCCCTTTGTCTAGTGTCTCCACCCTGTATACACTACCTGCCTGACAGTCACTTAGAGTTGGCTGGGTTATCAGATCGACTGTCTCTGTATTACAGGGCTTATGTTCAGGTAACCCTTATTTTACTTAATAATGGCCCGACAGCACAGAAGTAGTGAAGCTGCAATTCAGATATGCCAAAGGGAAGCTTTAAAGTGTGTGAATGTATAGGAAAAACAGTATGTGTGGTATTTGATACTATTGGGTTTCAGGCACCCACTGGGGGTCTTGGAACATATCACCTATGTTTAATGGGAGACTACTATGAACAATAAGTCCACAGAGTTTGCATAATTTGTTTAGTATACTTTGTCCTTTTTTAAAATATTAAACAAAAAATTATCAAATATTCACTTTGGTTTTATATTGAACATGTATGTTTTGCCAGCAGGCAGAGTTACAGCTTGAGTTATTACTTTAATTCTACTTTGAATGATAAAAAATTACTCAAGTAAAAAGTTAAACATACCTTCTGGAAATGGTGCATGCAAACAAATGAAATACTGAGGGATTTTATACACTTCATAGCATAGTTCTGAGTGACTAGCACTTTATCTATTGTCCTTTTAAAAACAAATCTGTTATTATGAGGGTTAGTGATTAGAGGAGTGTAAATCAGTGTTTAGTAATAACTTACTTTAAGTTACTTTAAAGCGATGGGGAAATTTCCTACCCAATTCCACTGATTGCATACAGAAAGGGTAGCAGTAAAAATACAGTGACTGAAACAGTCTGCTACCTGCCTTCACTGTCTCATCTGCCTTGTTTGAATCCTAGGAAAAGTAGATGTTAATGTAAAATTTTATTTCCCATTGTCTGGCTGCATCTGCCACCACAGTCTTTGAATTGCTGGGCAGATGCCACAACTGTTGGTGAAAGAATAGAAGGTTGACCTTGGGTTAAGATGGAATTCCTTTATTGTGCAGACACTGCAGTAGCCAGGGTGCTTTCAATGCCTGGCGTCGGTTCTGCTGGCACTGGTCATAGGCCTCTATTGTTCGTGTTCAATTGTATTCCTTGCTCACTGTTGCTTATTGAGGTGGAAGAACAGAATTTGAGGAAAAGTGTTCCAGATGTTTCTGATCTACTTTAGAAATATAGGCATTTTTTAACCATATTGTTGGTGAACACTTGAATTTTTTTCTTTGTAGGAATTAAAGAGGGTTGCACTGCCTCCATGGAGCCTTCTTCAACAATTGAACTCCCAGATTATTTGATGTAAGTTCAGATGTCTGCCATTCGGAGAGAACTGTTTAATTTTAGAAAGTTTGCAAATTCTTTTCCCATAATTTGCAAATCAGAAAAGTAAGAAGTTCCAGAAATAGTGTCCTGGAGCCACCCCTGCAATTGAAAGGCTGCCATTAAGCCTGCTTGTCCCAAATCCACCCAGTCGGTTTCAGCAGGTTGTGCCTCCCCCTGCTCAGAGCTCTGCTCAGGGGCCTTGAGTACAGAGAAGCCTGTCCTTTGTTCTGGGGCCAGGCCAAGCTTTTGATTATAGAAGATTTCAAGGATTGGACTCTTCAAAGCTGACAATCTATCAGTGCTCAGAGCTTCTGTGCATATGTTACTGATAAAATGCTTAAACCTCTGCAGTTAATACAAAGTAGAGATAGATTGATTTTGTTTAAACAAAACTGTGCCATCAAATTAATTTTAAGAGGAGAGAATAGTAAACTTTGATCATCTCACTTTACTATAGGTTATAATGTTTTTCTTGTGGCAACAAGTTGCTAAATGCTGAGCTGGGGACATTTTTGTAACTGGCTATCACAGAAATTATAACTTGGACACATAATTCTAGCTTTTTTACAGACTCAAAGGTTTCATAAGAAGAAAATAATTAAGTTGCAAGAGCCTGGAAAAATGGAGAGTGAAAGAGCAAACAGGTCTGACTGTCGATAGCTTAAAAAATGAACAAATGTGCAAAATAGCTTGAATGTAGAATAGAAACTGGAATCTGTGCTGTATGAACAGTTTCTCTCAATTTAGAACCATCTCATGGTGGACAAAGTTGAATTAAGCTATTTAACCCTCGATGTCCAATAAAATGTTCATTTTCAGAGTAGAGAACATTTTATACTTAAAATGTATTACTTTTGCTTAACAGTAGTGTGAAAGCTATTGTTATTGGCGAATGATACAGCAGAAAACCATAAGACTGGTTACCATTTTTTCTTATCTAAAAGAAGCCATATGTTGTACTCTCTCATCTGAAGCAGTGTATGGTTTTGAATTCTGGGCAGGAGCTTTGAAAAGCAGGCACCACTGAGTTGGCCCAGGAAGGGTTGGTTGGGGGATAGCGCCTGTCTCCACCAATGATGGGGAGTTCATTTCTCCAGCTGCAAACCCATTTCTCCTTAAGAGTGCTATGAAAGTTGCCACCCCTCTCAAATAACAACCACAGTACTGTGCTCTCATTCACTCATGATGGATTTTGAATTCCTCTTTTCTGCCCTAGTGCTGTATACTTGTTATATAAGACAGATCATGTAGGGAGACTGAAAAATAATTCTGACCTTCTCCCCATGGAGTAAGGCTGTGTTTTTTCAACCTAATCAGTTAATTCTATATATTTTTTAAAAAATTAACTTACTGAAATATCTGCCTCATCAGTGCATTTCTGTATGCTTATCATGTTTTTAGCTCTTTAAAAATTACAAAAATACATAACCTATGTGATTGCTTTATTTAAGTAAAAGCAATTTATTTTAACAAAAATATAAATCTTGTGTATATACAGAAAATATTTTAAAAATGGTGAGAAAGCAAGAATTTTCAGAAAAATTACCAAAATTAAACTTAACTTGCTTTCATAAGAAATCGGAAGATCATACTATAAAACCTTAATGGTCAAGTTCTGAATAATGCATACTTAATTACAGTATTCCGAATTTTACTTCTGCTACTTCTGGTTGTGAGTTGTGCAAACTGTTTAAAATTTTATTTCATTCTTGCATTAAGAACCGACTGTAAAACTCATACTTTTTCATAAAAATAGTAAAATGCTTTGTTAAAATGCCAGTAAATCAAATAATCTTCTATAATAGCAACACAACTATTGGTCAGTTTGTAATTTTCCTAAAGAATTTAGTAAATGAAATATTGAGAGTGTGGTTTTGAGAAAGCAGGATGAGCATTTTGCATAACAGATTGAACCTGAGTTTCACAATCTGTTTAGCCATCTCCTCACGTATGCTGTCCCTGGAACTCTCTCCCTAGTGGGCTCCCTCTGCAGTGCAGTGAGGGCGTCCCGGTCTGGAGAGGAGAGGATTGCTTCCTTGCTGGGCTGGCGGGTTCCTTTTACAGCACAGACACCAGCAGGGCAGCTTTACAGCAGCATACTACCGTAGTCTCCATTACACATAGAAATTAAACCTCCGCCCTAACTCAGCATAAATAAAAATATTAATGAGGACATGAAGGTTGCTCACTGCATTACTTTTCTCACATTTCCAACTAGGTATCTGCTATTACATTTTAAATATAACTGGAAAGTTATCTGAAACCATTTTGGAGAGGATTGAACTCCAAGGTTTTCCTACAGTGAAGAATATTATGTACCCCCTGGGGCTACCTGTTTGAAATTGCTTTGAAATCTCAATTTTTATCTCAATAAAGTCAAGAGATTTTTGCATTCCATGACAGAAGCACAGAGTGCAAAGACCCTAATGTGATCCCAGTCCCTGAATCCACAAACAAATAATGTGAATAATAAAATTTGGTTTAATTTCCTTACCACTGAGTAAACTGACACTCTGTGAAAATGGCCTTCAGTCAAGGTCCCTAGAAGTGTTCATATCCCAAAGTAAAACAGCATTATAGCATTTTTAGTAAGAAAGTAAATTAGACTAATAGCACAATACTGCCTTTCTGTTACACAGGTTATACTGTGTCAGTTTTTAAAATGACAGTTCCCTTTTGTATTTTAAATAGTTGCCTAATCAGAATGGGAGAAAGGGGAGGAAGCCTGAGGCACCTGGTGGCAGCAGGTGTGAAAAGCCAACAGACAGATCCCCTCATAATTCCCTCACGTCTTTTTGATTCTAATTGTCCTTCACTTAAGCTCTCCCGTGAGAGACTTTCACCTGGAAGGTCTTGAAGGAGTGACATGGCTATCTTTTATCCTGTTTTCCTTATTAGAAAATATATTGCTATCGTCTCCTATGAACAACGCCAGAATTACAAGGCTGACTTCAATGCCGAGTATGATGAATACAGGGCCTTGCATGCCAGAATGGAGACCGTAGCTAGAAGATTCATCAAACTGGATGCACAACGAAAGCGCCTTCCTCCAGGCTCAAAGGAGTATCAGGTAAATGCATTTGTTCATAGACGAACTGACTTTCACGTTTTACTTTTTTCTGTACCTGGCCCATCCCCCAGGCATCCTGTTAGCCTTCAGAGCAGGTCTTCTTGCTGACCAGCTTCTCTGCAGCTTTTAGCTTCCATTTAAAATTAGTTGGTATCTATTTGAAGTAGTGCTTCAACCTGTATTTCTGTCAGTGGAAAAAAATAACCTTTTATTTAATGTAATATGTGTAAAATATGTAATATATGCTTAATACATTTACTATACTATGTGTAATGTATTGGGAAGAATACCAAACACAAATAAACAGGAAAACAAGTTGGATTCATCAAAACATTTTATTACATTGTCAACTCAACTCAGGCTACAGCTCCAGATCTGGTACTGTTCCCCAAAACTGCAATTCCAAGTCAGTACTTTAATTTTTAAATAGCCTCAGTCTGGCATAGAATATGGAAGATGTACACATAAGATACAACAAGGGGCTTAATACCACAGATGTTTGGGGTTTAAGTGAAGAAAAACATGGTGCTTCCAGCTGTTCCAGAGATAGACATTTGTTAGCAGGTAGTGATCAGTTTTCACTTTCCTACTTTAAGTGGTAATATTACTACAGCTCAAAGAGCAGCAGACACCTGACCTGATTATTTTCATGGTTCTTAGCAAAAGGATTAATATAAACGAGTGTTTTCTTGCTAGACCAGATAACTTGGTTACACTTCACAGGCGTGGATGGTGCCGCCATCCCAGCCCACTGCCATTGTTCTGACAGGAATCAAGCAAGAGAATGGATGAGTTTTCCCACAGGAGAGCACCTGTGCCCTAGATATCCATTATGTCTTCTATTAGGAGGACTTAGTCTCTTAAGCTGCCAAGAATTATATATTTTGCCAGAGGAGCTGGAGTTTGAGGATGCGAGAAGATGGTGATATGGTGGTTTTGGGTTTGTTGTTTTCTAGGTAGTTATTGACCAGTGTAGCATGATTGTATTCCAAGGATTGTTTGGTGGTTAGGAGTAGCTCCAGAGCCAAAATGCTGGGTTTGGTTCCAAGGTCCTACCATTTAATACTGTGTGACCTTGGGCAAGTTACTTAACTTGCCTCAAAATCCCCATCCATAGAATGAGGTCACTATAGATTTGTGCAGAATAAATGTAAGCCTTGGGAACCTGCTTAGATTCATTGTACACCAGGTTATATGATACTTCAGGGTTGGCTATTTTCCCCAGCCACCCAGTTTTCCTCCCTAGAGATAGGCAGTAGTGCTGGTTTCCAGTGTCTTCTTTAAGAATTGCTCACGTGCGTGCGTGCGTGTGTGTGTGTAAGAGGTATATACACAAGTGAATTCACATATATGCCATACATAATTAAATCTAAGAGGTATAACGATAACATACACTATTGTGTTATGTTCAAGTAAGTTAAACTATGATACATCTTTATCTTTCACTAAGATGAGAAGAAATATGCATCTTAGAATTAATGAAATTCTTAGAATATATTCTGTTTCCTTCTTTTAAACAAAGGATGTCAATTGTATAAATTGTTCTGTGCTTTGCTTTTTTAACTGAACAATGCAGTGCGTCTTAGGGAATGTTCAGATATAAGTACACAAACCCTTCTCCCTCATCCAGTGCTCTCCTGCGTGCCCTTTGCATGGGTCCATGGACACTTAGATGCTGTCTCCTATCTTTTGCTTCACAAGCAGTGCTGCCGCAAGTGACCCTCACACATCCTTTCACTCCGACACCAGTAAATCGGAAAGTCTCAGTGCCACGCCAGTTTTGCGTTTGCTGTATTGATAGCAGTTGCCAAATTACCTTCCTTAGTAATTGTACAGATTTACATTCCCATCATCAATATTTCCCCACACCCTTTCAAATGTGGGTTAGCTATATATATTGAAAACAAAAAAAAGTTCTTTTCTGATTTCTAATTTTTAATTTTGTAGAATGTTCATGAAGAAGTCTTACAAGAATATCAGAAGATCAAGCAGGTAGGTATCATTACTGTTGGTTTTCTGACATGGAGCTGGGAAGTCATTACAAACTATGTAACCTGATTCCTCCTGTTTTTTTCCATCCACAGTCTAGTCCCAATTACCATGAAGAAAAATACAGATGCGAGTATCTTCATAACAAGCTGGCTCATATCAAAAGACTGATAGGTGAATTTGACCAACAGCAAGCAGAGGCATGGCACTAGAGCTCTGCTCGGACCAGAAGATGTGAATAAACTTAAGCTTATTTATTTAAAATTCCAGATGAGTTGCTCTAAGATTCTAAAAAAGGAAACTTTGCCTGTCGAAAGTTTAAGTATTTGTAAACCTGAGTTAACTATTTTTTTTCTTTCTGTCCCCCTCCCCACAACCCCCAATTTCTTTGCTTCCCTGCAATTTTGAAGCTGCTTTTTCTGGTCCTTTTCCCCTCTTTCAAGACTTATGTTTGTCAATAGAAGTAAATTTTTTTAGATATTGGGGATCCAATATCTATACTTTAAATCAGTTTTTTTCCCTTTTAAACTTGTTTATAATTAGCAATGATTTTTTTAGATATTGGAGATCCAGTGTCCACACTTCCAAGTTATATGTGTTAAAAAAAAACAAAACCAGTAATGTGCAAGGTGAAATGCGTTTGGATAAACATAAGCCTATTTTCTGACCTTTCTTAATGCAAACTCTTTGCCTTAAATGGTAGACTATTTAGAAATTTGCACAAAATACACACAAAAAAAATTAAAACATTGTATTGGCGGGTTAAGAAATAAAAAGGTCTACGAGTATGTATATGTGTGTAGCTACACATACACACACATATATATATACAGGCTGACTTAATCTAGAACAGTAAAGTGCCCTGCAAGTTAACCCCCCATTGCAATGGTTGCCTTAAGGTGTTTGCTAGTTATGTACATAGTGTGGTTAATCATTAGCTACACTGCTTCCCACCTGATTGGAGCAACGGGAAGCACACTGTGGCCTACCAGCGTCTGAACGCGTGTGCGCGACCTGTGTGTGTGCAGAGGTGGTGTGGATGTGAGCGTGCATGAAGGAAAAAAAGCTGCTACTCTTAGTAGGCCAAACGCTCAGGTTAAACAACTGACGAGTGTTACTGTAGGTTTTTGTTTTTGTCCTTGGTTTTTTTTGGTTTTTTTTGTCAAATTGCTACTTCTATTGTGAAAGACAAAAGCATTTCCATTTCAACTGTTTGTCAGCTTTGTTGTTGGGCAAAATTGGTATGTTATGAAAATGAAACAAATCTATAGTTTTGGGGCAAAATTATAAAATTAAATATGTAGGTAACCTATTTATATACTGCTATAAAGTATTTTTTGAGGAGAGATGTGCAAAGACGTTATTACCTACATGAAATGTATATTTAAAGATTTTTTTCTTTATCCTGGGTGCCAGGAATATAAAAAAGAGTGGATATATTTAACAATAGCATACTGTGATTCATCAAACAGCACAAACTTTCAGTTCATGGAGTTTATCTGTTGACGTTGATTTAAACTATCACTTGTTTTATCATGTGGGAACATAAGTTATGTCAAAATGTAAGGATTTTGAACTAATGTTGATTCAAGTTGTGTTGTCTTACCGTATTGTCTTTTCAAAGTGCTGCCAGTTAAAAAGGGAAGCATTATGTTTACAAATCTGTTTTGAAATGTTTGCCAAATTTTGGTAGTATCTTTAATAAAGATGTTTGTCTCCAGCATCCAAAAAAATAAATAATTTTGTTGTGTATCACTGTAAACCAGAAAAATGTTATTATCTAGAAAACCTGAGAGAGCATGTAGAGGAACTTTCTCTTTGGAGTTCTTCTAAAACATTAACTGGAAAGAGTAGATAATGTAGTAGAAGTACACAAACTATACCAAGACTAAAACAAGATCCTCTATACTTTAACTCTATAACATTATTGCAGAAACTTAATTTCTATGTAGCATGAACCTCCTAGGGAATTTGATTTCTTTTAGCATCAAGATCCCTGGTGCTCTTCCTTTTTCCTAAGAATTGGTACAATCATTAGTAAATGTTCATTGATTTTAAACTTTAAGTTGCAAAAAAGATAGGAAACTTAATTGGGGGTAAATTTGGCCCTCATGTTATTATGGTGTAGTCTGCTGAGGGATTTGTCTGTAGATGATAACCTCATTGGTGTTTAATCAAAGATTGTGTGCTGCTATTTGCTATGAGTGGTGTTTCTCAAAAGCAAGGTGCTTGGACCACTTGTATCACCCAAATTAGAATCTCTGGGAATAGGCCCAGGTAGTCACCCACATTTTCCTAAGTATCCTCCAGGTGACTTGCAAGTGAAAGTATGAGAACTTTTGGCTTGGACATAGTGCTAAACCTTAGGTCTCTAAATCTCTAAGTCTTGAAATGGAGTTCAACTGTTGACTTCTTTTTTTTTCTTTTTAAACCATCTCTATCAGCAGGCACACGTCACTCTTTCCCTCCACAAGATGAGAGGCACCTTCTCAATTGTCTCACTGCCAACTCTTATTTCAGAACTTGTTTACAGACAAGTCTTCTACTTAGTTAATTGTTAGCCCTTAGAGTTCCTGCCCATCTACATCAGCACATCTTCTGGTTTACAAATTGGGTAATAGAAGCTGGAGATGCTTTACAAAAATCCAGCACTGCATACCCAGAGACTTGACCACAAACCTATAAAAGCCTTAATTTAGATGTCTGTTGTGTACCATGGGCAAATCCTTATAAAATGTGTCTCAGTTATAAATCTCTGACTCTGCTGCTACCTGAGGCTGCATCTCTTTTGAAGACGGGCATAAGCCTATTAAAATGTATCATTTTTCATGTCCTACTGTTAGATTTTTAGATACTTTCAAGTCATTGCTGCAGGAATGTGTGGTCACTTAGTTACTTTGGTTGAAGAATCTATTTCGTTTTTGTTTTTTTTTCAAAGACAGTGTAAAAGAGCATTGTCAAGATGAGAGAGTTATGTTTTCATCACATATCATCTTTTTTTTATATATATAAATTTTATTGGTTTTTTACAGAGAGGAAGGGAGAGGAATAGAGAGTTAGAAACATCGATGAGAGAGAAACATCGATCAGCTGCCTCCTGCACACCTCCCACTGGGGATATGCCTGCAACCAAGGTACATGCCCTTGACCGGAATTGAACCTGGGACCTTTCAGTCCTCAGGCCGATGCTCTATCCACCAAGCCAAACCAGTCAGGGCTCACATATCATCTTAGCTAATAAAAGTATAATATTGGAATTGACCATTTCTTCAGGATGCCTAAGCCACGCCCACCAGCCAATCAGAGTGGCTGTATGCAAATTAACCCAGGCAAGATGGAGGCCAGCACTCATGGAGCTGAGTAAACAGGCAGCTTCCACTGCAACAGGAGTAAAACTGTTTGCTGGCCACCTGGGCTTCTCTCAGTTCCAGGCAACAACATATTTGCAACATTGTCTCAATTATAGAAGCCTCGGAGGTGAAGCAAACAGCAGTCCTGCCTAGAGTCTACTAAGGCAACATTGTCTCAATTATAGAAGCCACAGAGCTGAAGCAGACAGGAGGCTCTATTACCTGCCTAGGCCTTGGCTTAAAGGAACAGTGTATCAATTATGGAAGATAAACAAACCCCAGAAACCTGCTTCCAGCCAGCCTTGCTGGGACATTGGGTCAATGGGAGCTGTGGGCAGCCTGAAAATGCCCCTCAGCTCGTCACCCAGGCTGGCCACACCCCAATGGGGTGAGGGTCCCCACTGGGGGGCTTGGCCAGCTTGCAGACAGCCATCAGCCCCTCACCCAGGCTGGCCAGGTACCCCAGTAGGGAACCCAAACCTGAAGTGACTGTGGGCAGCCTGAAAGCCTGCAAACAGCCCTCAGCCCCTCACTCAGGCTGGCCACACCCCCATGGGGTCAGGGTTCCCACTGGGGGGCTTGGCCAGCCTGCAAACAGCCATCAGCTCCTCACCCAGGCTGGCCAGGCACGCCAGCAGGTGGACATCCCCAGAGGGGTCCCAGACTGTGAGAGGGCACAGGCCGGGCTGAGAGACCTCCCGAGTGCACAAATTTTTGTGCACCGGGCCCCTAGTCTAAAATAATTTGAAGCATTCTTGAAGATTTTTACTAACACTCATAAATTGATTCTAAATTGAATGAGCAGCTAATTGAATATAAACCAAAAAGAACACTAATTAGATGTGGTTTTTTTATGTGGAGATTTCATTTCCTATCTTCCTGGGTTTTATTTCTCATGGAGTAATTTAAAGGGTTAACTTTCACCTCTAGTGGTAGATGTTAGGACTGGCTCTCTCAAAATTAATTGGTGTAGTCTGTTTCTATCATTGCTCCATTCACTGATTCCAAAAATTCAGTACTTCTGTTCATCTCTGATGGATCTTTTAACTGTTAGAGGAGTTTTCTTTTCCCTTAAAGTATTTCACTTGATTATGAAAATAAATGCATACTTGCATGTTTGAAGCAAGATGTTGAAATGAGGTTTAGCCACAAATGGTCCATAAGTTCCAACACTGCTTGGTTGCCGTACCTCTTACATTACTTTGCTCTTTGCTTCTGGAACTTGCCTGAAACGCTTTAGCCAGTTCGTTGTCTTCCTGGCAGGGTGAGTATTGTCATGTGTGTTTGGTATATGCCCTTACTACTTCTGAAGTTCTTACAGTGTATTACTTCCCCAAGTGTTACTAAATCCTTGTATTACATCTACCAGATTGGGGGAGATTTATAACCAGCACTTTGAGAGGAACATGTTGGGAAAGAATATTTAACGGACACTATTAAATGGAGGCAACAGGAGATATTATCCATTTTCTTTATAACCTAAAAAACTGAACAAGGCTGTGTGGCTCATTTCAAAACATTTTGAAGTGTTAAAAAAAATTATAACACACACACACACATGCTGTTTCTCGGTTGTTCCATCCAAACCATGTTAGGACTCTCAAAGGTGGAATATCACAGGGACTTTTCAGTTGTTACTGAGCTCAGCAGTTGTGGTGGCCCCTGTTGTGCTACACCAATTTCAGTTCAATAAAAATGTTAACATTGCACTGCTAGTATCTGTTTTGCCTTTGTCTCATTTCAAGCCCTTAACCCTTAACTTTGTCTTAAAACAACAACAAAAAATGCCCCACGCCAAAGTGCTCTCTGATGTCCTAATGGAAATGATCTTCCCAGACAGATATTATTTATTGGTGACTCTAACAGTGGGAGCAGCGTGTCTATCTGCTCCGGGCCCCTGCCTGTTTAGAAGTTTAGGACATACCCTCCACAGGCAACATCTCCTAGGGGAACAGTAATCATAGTTAGCATTTGTTGAGGGTTTTCCTATGAGATACATACCCTTTTGAATCCATGGTCCCATTTCTCACCACAAACCTATAATACCCATTTTATTGGTGAGTAAACTAAGGTTTAGAGAAGTTAAGAAACTTGCCCATCACCCAGTTAGTAAGCAGTGGAGCCTGAGAAACCTGATCCCCACGTCTGTGTTCTTAACAACTTCTCCATGCTATCTATCTTAGAGTAATCTTCACAAAGTGATCATTCTAATAACATCGGATGGACTAGAAAAATGTTTCAATTCAAAGGAGACTAGAATGTGAGTGTAATGTCTACTGGATTATTCTCAGTAGGTTGATTTTATCAGAATTGATAAATTTTAAGACAGGCCAAAATACTTTTTAAGAGAAGATATGTTTATTTTCTTCATAACTGTGTGTAGTCTTAAAAAGGCTACTAGTATTTGAAGGAGACTGAGGCAGTGAAGGCAGAGACAGGAGGCAGGGGTATGGCCTTGGAATCACACCATTTTCTCTTCGTATTAAAAGGCTGTCTCCCTAACAACAGCTCTAGGATCCCCGTCTGAATTAGTCATGAGGACATTCTCCTGTTTCTGTAAGATTTCTGTAGGAATGGACGATGAAAGGAAAAAAGTCTCGATTAGGCATTGGTGTTAAAAACCTAGAATATTTAGTGCCAGCAGTGATTCTGGTTAGGTTTACAAGGAGCCTCACAGATTAATGAGATTCCTAATGTAATTGTGGCAGCAGCCCTCCCCCACCAGACATTTAACATGTGCTTGTCTTTTCGTTCCTTTCCTCAGCTGTAGAGTGGAAATACGCCTTCTTACTGGGTATGAAAGAAGCTTAATTACTGTTTATAAAGCACTTGGGTGTTCCATGAAAAACAGCTATCTAAATTATATATTATCTGTTGAATGCATTGGAAGACTGGGGAAGCATTATTTTCCAGGTGACAATGGGTCCAGTTTGACTGATGGCAAAGAGGACAAAGGCAGAGAGAAGAGAGAGGCTTGAGGTTTCTAGGTGAGTGCCTGGGGTTTGTTTTATTGAATGCCAGGTCTTCATGTACCTGCTCCACTGGTTTTACCTTTCTGACATGGACAGGAGGCTAGCAGTGGCAAGAGATGGCTCTGATATTTTATGATTGCTTAATTGTCATGTTGGGGTCAGATGATTCGGCTGTGTGTGACTGGAGATGCGTCATTCACAACTCCTGTCTGCTTAATTCAACTGGCCAGCCAGGCTGGTTTTTCTTACTGTAATTAGACACTTGGTACAATGTGGGCATTTGTAGATGGATGATAAAAATTCCATATCTGGGTCTGTGAAATGTAGGAGAATGCTTCCTAAAGATGAGCTCCCAGAATTAGCCACCAAGTCTGAGTTCTAAAGCTGGGGCTTGTCGGGGAATGGCTGGCTGCCTTTTTATACCCAGGAGCCCAGTGGGCTTACCGAATTCTAGATGGGCAGTGGGAGCCAATTTGCCAGTCTGGTCTCCTGCTACGCTCACACTCTGCCACCAGTCACACAGGCCTGCCCACAGGTTTTCCCATCCCAGGCTCTTACTGTCACTTGCTTTCTGCACCACCAGCCTTACCTTCCAGCCCTTCTTCACTTAGCTCATCCCTCCTTACTCTGAAGATCTCTGTTTGAACATCACTTCTTCCCAGGAAGCCTCCCCTGATCTCTCAGACAAACTCAGGTCACTGTGGTATATGCTCTCACTTTATACTTCTCCTTTAGGGCATTTATTACAATTGTAACTAAATGCGAATTGTACTATTACTAATTAAATACGTTTCATGGAAGTAGAGACTGCCTTGCTCACTAGGGTGTCTCCAGCTCCTGTCCTAGTGCCTGGCATACAGCAGGTACTCAGTAATAATGAATTGAAAGAATGAATGAAGCAGGCTATTTGTGTATGTTACACAAAGTTAACGTTGCAGAGGACCTGGACCACTGCGAGAGTCTGCTGTGTGATTCGTGGTGCCCTGCCACTTCTCACCCTGAAGTCATGATTGAGGAAAGGCTCACTGACCTGACTTCAGGAATCCCTTTGCCATGATTAACAAACTGGACACCTCCAAAGATAACATGTCTTTCTGACACTGGATTCACTTCTCTAGTCACCTTTGGAATATGAGCATCTGCATTAGTCTGTCATGGTTTGGAATGTAAAATGAAATGATTTAAAAAGTTACTTTTATTATAACTGACATATTCTGATTCATTTCCTAATTACTTTTTTCAATAGTTTTTCTCTCACATCTCAGATGTGGGAGAGGACAGCTGTCTTAAGAGAGTGTTTTAAGATATCATTTTCCCATCTTCGTGAAAGTATGCCCAACCTGATGTTTCTTAAAGTCAACATGTGCTTTTATTGAAACATATTTTATGCCCAACACTTCTGGAACCTCCCAGGCATATGCATATAAAGGATTATCCAGGGGTTTTGGGATTCCTGTAATGACAGAGCTAACAGAGCTCATCAACAGTATTAGGCACCACTGCCTTCCCTTCACAGATGATGAGATGGAGGTGTTTGAATGACAGCCCCTGGCAGAGCTAGATGGACGCCAGGAGCTTACACTCTTCCAGAGGGAGGCTGAAAATAATAAAGAGAGGTTCTAGCAAAGTGCCAAACAAGATGTGCCACTCAAGCACTTCAGAAAATCAAGCCAGAAAGCCTGACTTAGAGTCCAGGGTCTGCCACTGCCAAACTACACACATGGGCAAGCTTATACAGCTATCCAGCCTCAGTTTCCCACCCATGAATGGGACAGTGCCCACCTCAGAGGGTTGTTCTAATAACATATATGTAGAATGGTACATGGCACGTAATAAGTTTCCTATACATACTTTTATTGTTTATTTTCTAGTCATTTCTTTTCTTGATTTTGATTTGGACAGTTTTTAGCAATATACCTGATAAGTAAGCAGCCAGCCAGAACTGGAAATTAATTTCGGCTAATTTAGATTTTTGCATAACAGTGATGGAGCCCGTATGTTAGATCAACACATCCCAGAACATTTTCAGAGTCGCTTACTGCTCCTAATTAGTCTATGAAATAAGTTTTCTCTGTGAATGTTTTCAAGTGCCACATTAGTGGCCCTAAACAGCACAGATACCAGTAACTTAGTTATAGTGCTGATGCATTTGTTCCAGACTTGAACATACTCTGTATTAATTCTTTTTTCCAGTTGTCTTCATAGGGGAGATTTTGTAAAAGGGCTGTGTTTTCTGTAAGTTTAAGTGCTTCTTTCCCCCTCATTACTTAAGGGGGTTGACACGGTTCATTTCAGATAAGGTGCTTTGCAAAAAGGTCTGCCGTGAACACGACTCTGTCTTACAGCTTTTCCTTCCCTCACGGAAAGAGCTCATTTAAGTCAACTTTGCCAACAGAGAGCCAAGGGGGTCTCCAGGGGTCTCAGGGCCACCTGAGCAACAGAACTCTGCAGCTGAGAACAGCTACAAACGGACACTGGGGACTGCAGGCAAAGCCACCTCCCATCTACCCTCATCCTCCCTGCCTCTCTTTCTGCCCCAGTTGACACGTTTTTATTGCTGTGGTAGCCAATTACTACCACCCCACCTGCTCCTCCCTTCTCAACTCACTGTTCTCACCTGAATGAAGTGTGATGGCTCCTCCCTTCCGTTAATGTGCACATCTTATCATTTTCCCTCTGTTTTTGGTACAGATGACTTGGCTTATAGATAGTGAGAAGGCCAGTTCAGAACAAGGTACCTACAAGCAAGACACAAAAAGTTGAGGAAGTAAAGTTGAAAATGCTTTGCGACAGAGAGAGCAAAGAATGCAGTCTTATCCCTGGGTCTCAGTACTGGTTCTGAGATTTACCAAACTGTGACCCAGGGCATTTTGTCTAAACCCCTGAACCTTCCTTCCACCATCTCTTATAAACTAGGATAATACCTACATACAGTGGTTAAGTGAAGATTAGATTGTTGCATTCAACTAAAGGGACTTAGTAAGGCACTCATAAAGCAACACTGTTTATTCTCACACATGTCCCTAAAAACCCACATTGGTGGCTGTTTCTCTACCCTCAGCTATAAAATCTAGGCCAGGTCTTATAATTTCTCCAGGACAACTCTAATATGATAAGTCTTGTGGTCAATTCTGGCATAGGTCTCATTTCAGTAACTAATAAGACTAGTCTTTCATAGAAGCCAAAACTCTGAAGTGCAATTAAAATGAAAGATGTTCCACTCTTTCAGCTTAGGCCTGCTTTAGGCGGGAAGCCAAGTGCTTCTTGCCCTCCTCCCACCATGCAGTGCCCCAGGTTGAAGGAGCAGAAGGTAGGGCTAAGAGATAGAGGCAGGGAGACTGGTTTTAGCTTCCTCTAGGCATTGACTGACACTTGGACCCTTTGACCATCACCTCCCCATCTCCCCCACTCCTCCAGCCCCTGCTGATCACCTTCTACTCTCCTTCTATGAGTTTACCTATTTTATATTCCATACATAAGTGAGAAAAAACAGTATTTGTCTTTCCCTGGTCTAGTCTATTTTATTTAGCATAACAATATTCCAGTTTTATTTATATTGCTGCAAATGGTAGGATTTCTTTTTTTAGGCTGAATATTAGTCCATTGTGTGTGTGTGTGTGTGTGTGTGAGTGTGTGTGTGTGTGTGTGTGTGAAAGAGAGAGAGAGAGAGAGAGAGAGAGAGAGAGAGAGAGAGAGAGAGAGATTTTCTTTATCAATTCATCCATCAGTGGATATTTAGGTTGCTTCCACATTTTGACAATTGTGAATATATTGCAATAAACATGGAAGTGCAGGTATCTCTTTGAGGACTTAATTTCAATTCCTTTGGATAAATATCCAGAAGTGGAATTTTTGGATGGTATGGTAGCCCTATTTTTAATCTTTTAAGTAACTTCCATATTGTTTTTCATTGTGGCTGCCCCAATCTACCTTCCCACCAACCGTGCACAAGGGCTTCCTTTTCTCCACATCCTCACTGACATCTAAGTGGTCTTCATAAAGCCACTCGCATTAGCCTGTGGTAAGGGCAAGCACACTCCCTGCTCTATAGAAACCCTCTGGTTTCCCACATCAGTGACTTCTCAACTTCAATCCCTTATTGCCAGTGATGAGCCAGAAGCTAAAGGAAGCAAACCTGGTTTTTTTCACAACCTCCTATGGAAGCCCTGCATGTGTGGTCCTGCACCTTGCTTTATATTGTGGGGGTAGGTGGCACTCATTGTCTGTGACTTCAACCAAAGCTGTCAGAGTCCTGTGTTAAACCCTGTTATTTGCATTGTGAATTTTAAGTTATAGCATTTGTACATTCATCCAACAAATATTTATGTGTTCCTAGGCATTGTGCTCGTTGGTGGGAATATATCAAGACAAATGTGAATGATTTTGGTAAATGCTGCAAAATAAAAGGATAGCCATAAGAATGGATGATAACAGGACACAGGACAGTGAGGGAATGGGGTAAGGCTTCTCTGGGGAAATGGCTTGAAACTAATACTTCAGGGATGAATAGAAGGTGGCTGAGAAAAGAGTGCACCAGAAAGAGAAAACATGTTGGAAAGGCCTTGAGAAGAAGGCCTTTAGCACTCACTGAATACATGTTTATCCAAATCACTTCTCATTTACAAAAACCATTTAGGGACTTGCTTTCATGTTGAACTTGTTCCCTCCATTGCTGCTTTGCACTTACTATGCATTAATCGAGGCATGAAGCCGGGACGTGATTTCCTCTTGAGATCCAGGCATTTGGGTTATTGCTTATCAGAGACATCTTGGTACTTAGCGTTCTTATCCGGTGGCCTTCTGATGTTGCTAATAAGTTCCGAGGAAAGTTTCCTAAATAGAGGGACATAGACATCAGCTTAGTGATGTCTTCATCTCCAACCAATTTGTGAACTTTCACATGGAGAAGAACTGGGGAGAAACAATGACTGCCTTTCCCAGGAATTGGTGAGCCCATTATCTTCCCATTGGAGGCTGGTACACAATGAGCACAGAGAGCCAAGATGGGCAGGTGCCCTCCATTTGTGGGCATATTAGGGTTATAGTAAGAAATCTTGACCACACTGATAGAGTCCTATCAGCCAGAGACAGTTTCTCTGAGAAAAACAATCAAACAAACAAAAACATCTGTATTATTAAAATTACCAACCAGTTCTCTCTGTTGTCAGCAGCCAGGTATTTGCTGCTGTATGGGGAGGCTCTAACAAAGTAATTGGTGGGCAAGCAGCAAACCAAGATAAGAGTGTTGAGAGAAAGATGCCAGATGGTCCACGAAGCTGAAAAAGAGCACTTCTGGGAATAAAAATGAGCAAAAGTAAGGGAGTGAGGTGGATAGTTTCTTATATACCACTTTACAACGTACAATGTGTTGTGCTTTTTCCAAGCATATTCACAGATGTTCTCAATTGATCCTCCCTTTAATCCCTTTACAACTGGGATGGGGAACCTTTTCTCTGCCAAGAGCCATTCGAATATTTATAAAATCATTTGCAGGCCATACAAAATTATCAACTTAAAAATTAGCCTGCTAGTCCTGAGAGGGAAGTTTATAGCTCTACAGGCCTACCTCAAAAAACAAGAAAAAAATGATAATAAATTATCTACCTCTACAACTTAAAGAATTAGAAAGAAAGCAACAAGAAAAGCCCAGAGTGAGCAGAAGAAAGGAGATAACAAAGATTAGAGCAGAAATAAATGACACAGAGACCAAAAAAAATTCAATAAAACCAAGAGCTGGTTCTTTGGAAGGATAAATAAGATTGATGAACCTCTAGCCAGGCTCACCAAGAAGCAAAGAGAGAGGAACCAAATAAACAAAATCAGAAATGAAAGAGGCAAAATAACAACAGACCCCACAGAAATACAAAGGATTGTAGAAAAAAAATACAATGAACAACTCTATTCCAACAAACTAGACAACCTAGAGGAAATGAACATATTCTCACAAAAATACAATTTTCCAAAATTCAATCAGGAAGAATCTAAAAATCTCAATAGGCCTATAACTATGGAGGAAATTGAAGCAGTCATCAAAAAACTTCCAGCAAACAAAAGCCCAAGGCCAGATGGCTTTAGTTCTTTGAATATTTGGGAGTTTTACCAAATATTCAAAGAACTAAAACCTATCCTCCTCAGACTATTCCAAAAAATTCAAGAGGAACAAACACTTCCAAACTCATTCTATGAAGCCAGCATTACCCTAATATCAAAACCAGATAAAGACAACACAATGAAAGAGAATTATAGGCCAATATCCCTCGTGAACAGATGCCAAAATCCTCAACAAAATTCTAGCAAATTGGATCTAGCATTACATCAGAAAGATCATACACCATGACCAAGTAGGACTTTTCCTGGGGATACAAGGAGGGTGCAATATCTGCAAATCCATAAACATGATATATCACGTAAACAAATTGAAAGATAAAAATTCATAGTCAGATCAATTGATGCAGAAAAAGCACTTAACACCCTTTCTTGATAAAACCAACACCCTTGATAATTCAATACCCTTTCTTGATAAAAACCCTCAGCAAAGTGGGAATAGAGGGATCAAACCTCAACAAAATAAAAGCCTTATATGAAAAACCTATAGCCAACATCATACTCAAAGGGCAAAAACTAAAACCATTTCACCTAAGAACAGGCACAAGACAAGGATGCCCACTTTCACCACTCCTGTTCGACATAGTACTGGAAGTGCCAGCCATAGCAATTAGACAAGAAGAAGAAATAAAAGGCACTCAATTGGAAAAGAAGATGTAAAACTGTCATTATTTGCAGATGACATAATACTGTACATAGAAAACTCTAAAGACTCCAGCAAAAAATTATTAGACTTAATAAATGAATTCGGCAAATGCAGCAGGATACAAAATTAACGCCTAGAAATTTTTGGCATTTTTATACACCAATAATGAACTTACAGAAAGAGAGATTTAAAAAACAATTCCATTTACCATCACACCAAAAAAATTAAGATATCTAGGAATAAATTTAACTAAGGAGGTAAATGACCTGTACTCAGAACACTACAGAACACTGAAAAAAAAGAGACAGAGGAAGACATAAACAGATGGAAGAACATACCATGTTCATGGCTTGGTGGAATCAACATCATTAAAATGTCCATACTACCCAAAACAATCTACAGATTCAATGCATTCCCCATTAAAATACCAATGGCATATTTCACAGACCTAGAACAAACTCTCCAAAAATTCATCTGGAATAAAAAAAGACCCCGAATAGCTGCAGCAATCCTGAGAAAGAAGAACAAAGTAGGAGGGATCTCAATACCAGATATCAAGCTGTATTATAAAGCCACTGTTTTCAAAACTGCCTGGTACTGGCACAAGAACAGCCATATAGACCAATGGGCCCCAGAAATCGACCCAAGCTACTATGCTCAATTGATATTTCACAAAGGAGACAAGAGCATACAATGGAGTCAAGACAGTCTCTTCAATAAATGGTTTGGGGAAAGTTGGATAGATATATGCAAAAAAAAAAAAAAAAAAAAAAGAAACCAGACCACCAGCTTACACCATACACAAAAATAAACTCAAAATGAATAAAGGACTTAAATGTAAAATGGGAAACTATGAAAATCTTAGATGAATCCACAGGCAGCAAAATCTCAGACATATGCCAAACTAATTTCTTCACCAATATAGCTCCTAGGGCAATGGAAACTAAAGAGAAAATAAGCAATGGTACTACATCAAAATAAAAAGTCTCTGCACAGCAAGAGAAACCATCAACAAAATAACAAGAAAGCCCACCACATGGGAGAACATATTTGCCAATGTTATCACTGATAAGGGTTTTATCTCCAACATTTACATGGAACTCATACAACTTAACAAAAGTAAGATAAACAATCCTATCAAAAAATGGGCAATGGACCTAAATAGATACTTTTTGAAAGAGGACATAGGAAGACCAAAAGACATGAAAGCATGCTCAAACTCACTAATCATCTGAGAGATGCAAATCAAAATGACAATGAGGTACCATCTCACACCTGTCAGAATGACTATCATCAACAAATCAACAAACAACAAGTGCTGGCGAGGATGCGGAGAAAAAGGAACTCTCATGCACTGCTGGTGGAAATACAGACTAGTGCAGCCACTGTAGAAAACAGTATGGAGTTTCCTCAAAAAACTAAAAATGGAACTCCCATTTGACCCAGTGACCCAACTTCTAGGAATATATCCCAAGAAACTAGACACACCAATCAGAAAGGACATATGCACCCCTATGTTCATAGCAGCACAATTTACAGTAGCTAAGATTTGGAAACAGCCTAAGTGCCATCAGCAGATGAGTGGATTAGAAAGCTGTGGAATACTATGCTGCTGTAAAAAAGAAGGAATTCTTACAATTTGCAACAACATGGATGGAATTGGAGAGCATTATGCTAAGTGAAATAAGTCAGTCAGAGAAAGATAAATATCATATGATCTCACTCATTTGTGGAATATAATGAACAACATAAACTGATGAACAAAAACAAATCCAGAGACAGAGAAGCATAGATCAGACTGTCAAACCTCAGAGAGAAGGCAGGGGAGGGTGGGGGGAAGGGGAAGAGATCAACCAAAGGATTTGTATGCATGCATATAAGCATAACCAATGCACATAGACACCAGGGGGAGGGGGAGGGCGTGGGCAGGGGGAAGGGGGGGAGGAGGGGATAAGAACATGTATGTAATAACTTAATCAACAAAGAAAATAAATTAATTAATTAAAAAACAAATTAGCCTGCTATATTTGGTCAAGCATTGAATTAACTCACTCCTAATGCCTTAGCAGGGTCAGACCAAATGATTGCTCAGGCCTTATACAGCCCTCAGATCAGACGTTCCCCACCCCTGCTTTACAGCATGAGTTGGGACAGCCTACCAAGGAGAAACAGGCCTCAGGAAGGGGTGGGGGGCCACATGGTATGTCCTCTTTCAAATAAAAATCTTGTCACTCTTCTACACCCTGCTTCCTGCCACTGTGCCTTGGAAACTCACCATCTTGGGCTTGGTGCTGATCCCCAAGATTTACCTGGTGACTGAGGGAACCCAGCAAGATCTCCTCACAGCCCACTCACACTGTGCCTCCATGAAATTTAGTTTTCCTCTAAGAGTATTAAACTCCTACTTATAGGAGGTAAAATTTCCGTCCCTTTCCCCCTCCTAAGCCGGGTATTCTTTATTGCCCTGGCCTCTGCAACCGGCTAAACATCTCTGTGGGCCATGAAAATGTCACCTTTTCGGCTCCCACCAGCCTGAGTCCAGGCCATTCCACAAATGACCACCAGCCTTCCCAGGCTCCCATCCACGACTGTAACCATCGCCTCCGGCTGTCTTCTGCCGGAAGGTGGAAAGCACTCCCTTGTGGCCAGATTGAGTTCCCACCTGGCAGTGAGAACAGACTGTGAAAGGCCACTCCCAAGCAAATCAGTTTCACCAGATGATCTTTCTGACTCACCACCCATGACTATCATGGCCATCCAATAAAAAAACAAAGTTTTTTATTCTTCGTCCTTTTTTTAATCTATTGTAAAAAAAAAAAAAAAAAAGTCATTTCTGCTCTAAGAAAAAATTTCAAGTAGTAAATAAAAGAAAAAGCAGAAGTCCTCTGTTCTCATTCACGTACCTCAGGCTCCAAAAGTAAGCACTGAGGGTACATATCCACGTACATCTCTTTTTAAAAAGATATATTTGTTTTTATTGATTTGTTGATTTCAGACAGGAAGGGATGAGAGAGAATCATTGATTGGTTGCCTCCTGCATGCCCCACGGAGAATACAGCCCACAGTGTAGGCATGTGACCTGACTGGGATTTGAACTGTGACCTCCTGGGTCTCAGGTCGATGCTCACTCACTGAGCTGTGCCAGCCAGGCTGTGGTTTTCTCTTTTGTTCAAAAGGGTATCAACGTATAGATCTGCAGCTTAACTTTTTATTTAACATCATCCCATCTTAGTTCCTGTTGACTTAGTTCATTCCTCTTACCAGCTGCATGGTATTTCATTGTTTGTAACGTAATTTCCTACTTTAATCACTCTGATTGAGATTCAGAGTATTCCTAATAGTGAAAAACTGAAATCATCACCAACACAGCCAGTTACATTCTCTTAACCAAGTGGTTTAACATTTTCACCACTGTCCCTACTGACAATCTCTACCTTTCCAAGTCCTCTTCATGTATGAGAAAATCATAAAAATACAGACTGTTTAGAGGATGTTCAGAAATCATTCACAAATCCAAAACTTTTAAATACTATACATCAATTTCTAAAAGTTACCAAGTACATTTTGTTTCTTGAATTCAGAAAACTTCTATCGTAACCACTCATAGCTCCGTGCTATGAATGAGGAGAGAAGGAAAAAAGCCAATTTCCTCCCTGATGATTTTGGATTATTATATATTTATGTTATTTTTTATGTTTAGGATTTATAATAGTTGCACTCTATTCTTTAACTTTTTCATGCAATTTGGTTTATTTCTATAATTAAATGGACTCAAGGCTCTAACTCAGTCCTGTGACACTAAGCCTTTCACCTTTCCTCAGACTTTATTGTGATTCATCTCATAGTTAAGTAGTTGTCTACCTTTTTCTCAAATTGAATTTTTTTGTTGAGAAATCTGAGGTTAGCCTGCTCTTTTCCCTCTCAGGAAATATGCTTTTTCTACCTAAATGCTCATGCAATTCTTCTATTGGCCTTCAAGTTACTTGACTTACTATGCATCTTAGTGTTGATTCTTCTGTTATCAGGTTTCTTTCCTCTGGAATCTCTTTCAATCTGCAGGTCTATTTTACTTTAGTGAAGTTTAATTTTATTTTTCACATTTTTATTTCCTGCCCTATTTGTTCTGTTCTCTACTTTGAGGATATAATTATTCCATACACTGACTGGCTGTTGGCTGTTTTTAATAGCTAAAATATTCCCCGTACTTAATTTTTATTTATTTGGGTTTTTCCCCTGTAAATGCTATTTTGTTCTCTTTAGTCTGACTTCTGCATCGTGACGATGTTTTCAACAATATCTGTCCTAATGTGATTTTCATTTCTAGGATAGTTTTATCTTCAAATTTTTTTATCACTCTTAGCTTACTTTATCTTCTTTGGCCTATTCTGGTTTGATCTCTTATATTTCATTTATAAATTATTCCACAAAGACGTGTATTTTTAAAGTTTCTTTGGGAGTGGAGCTAAATTTGCATCCTCAGATGTTTCTTTGATTTGCAGGAATTATTATTTTTAAGAATATTATTCTGCATCTGCCTTCTGATTATTGGATTTCTTTCCTCCTTTGTTTTTTGTCTTTGGTTTTACTTGCTTTTAGGGTTATTAATATGCCTAAATGTTCATGAAAATGTAGACTCTGTTCTGAAGGGAAAGTGGTTCTCTCTGGGTGTGGAGGGAAGAATTATGGAGAGGAGTCAAGGGGTAAGCTGGGCAGCTACAGGCTTCGGATCGGATCTGATTGCTCACAATAGCGTCAGCCTCATCTGCCACAGTCTCTGACCTTTTGAGAGAGTGGATCACCAAGCAAGAAGAGAGTAGGATCATGGTGGTAAGGTCCACCCTCAAATCTTTTGTTATTTGTGCTTCTTTGTAGCTGCTTGTTTGAATCTGATCAACCACTGCACAGCTGGCTGCCACTGCTACTTAGTCATCCTCCCTGCCTCGCCTCGTAAACAGGAATTCTATTTTGAGGGAAAATAAGCATATTTTGCCCAATAACTTCCCCCCATCTGTCTGACCACCCTCTCTTCTGTGCAACGTAGAACAACCCTCCAGAGGGAGGTTTGGATTTCTCGTGTCCCATCCACATCTTTAGTCCTTGCTCCATGAAAAGGATCTTAACTCAGGCCCCTGAGAGCAACTAATTTAGAGAGATCAGAGTTGTAGTTGGAACCAGAAAGTGTGTTTCAGCTCTCTGTAGCCTCCCTTGAATCAGTCCAGATTCGCCATATTTGTTACATAATGTAATTTGAGAGTTTAGCTATTTCCTAGTGTCACTGCAGATGGACTTTTCCGATCAAAATATCATCCTTTTTTAATTTTTTCCCATCCCTTTTAATTTTATCCATTTTGTAGGTTTTAGGAAAGAGGGTAAAGAAAACATGACTTGCCCTGACCGGTTTGGCTCAGTGGATGGAGCGTTGGCCTGCAAACTGAAGGGTCCCAGGTTTGATTCCGGTCAAGGGCATGTACCTTAGTTGCAGGTACATCCCCAGTGGGAGATATACAGGAGGCAGCTAATCGATGTTTCTCTCTCATTGGTGTTTCTAACTCTCTATCTCTCTCCCTCCCTCTCTGTAAAAAATCAATAAAAAATATATATTAAAAAAAAAGAAAACATGACTTTATTATTTTTTTAATATATTTTTATTTATTTCAGAGGGAAAGAGAGAAACATCGACGATGAGAGAGAATCATTCATTGGTTGCCTCCTGAACACCCCCACTGGGGACTAAGCCAGCAACCCAGGCATATACCCTTGACCAGAATTGAACCTGGGACCCTTCAGTCCACAGGCCGATGCTCTGTCCACTGAGCCAAACCAGCAAGGCATACATGACTTTACACCACCATCTTTTAGCTAGAACTCCCCCACCCAAACTCTCTAAATAGGTTCTCTGGGTTACAAACACTTTGTGTCACATAGTTTCATTCAAAAGTTTTATTGAGCAGATATTAGTTACAGTACGTAACTAATGTAACAGTATGTGAGATGTTGCTTAAGATATAAAAATGAGTAAGACTTGAGACTTCCTTTCAAGGAGCATATGGTATAGCACAGGTGAGAGGAGAAATCTAAAAGTAAGATGTATGAAGTGAGGTCTATGAATCATCACCATAATGGTGATAATGATGACAGGAGCTATGGAGAGTGTGATCATCTCCAATCAAAGGAATGATGAAAGTTAAAAGGAAAAATAAGAAATGCAGGCAAGAGACAGCAAGATGGCGGTATAAGGTAAACACCGTAAATGCAGCCGTGAAAAACTATTTCAGAAAAACCACGAAAAGAACACACGGACACCACTCGCACCCACAGGAAGGCTGGCTGAGTGAAAATCCTACAACTAGAGAAGAGTCTGAGACTCAGAGGAGCGGTGGAAGCAAAGTACAGAGGTACGGAGGCGCGCGCACGGGGCTCGGGGAAAGGGCTGGTGCCAGAGGTCGCGGTTCTTTTCCAAAACGGAAAGAGCCACAAGTTCCCAGCAGCTCTGAACTCCAGTTCCAGGCGAGTTTCTGAGGACCCAGACACCCAGAGAAGGGGACTGACTGGCACCAGGAGGAAATCCAAAGCGAATTTCTCTCAGTGTTGCTTGCAGCAATTACTGTGGGACACAGAGACCTGGTGTCTCTCAGCGCAGGGCTGAGAAGCCCATAGCTATTTGCTCCGCCCTGCCCTGCAAACTCCCTGAGGCCCCGCCCCTGCCAAGCTGCGTCAGAGGCTTTTGCATATAAAAGACTGAGTAGCCTAAGGCAAAGGCTAACTCAACACCTCCTTAAAGATACAGGAGCCAGCCTAACCCAGTGGCCAGAGTGAGACTAACCTAAACAAAACAGATCCACAAGGAACACACTCAGGGCAGATGCAGTGAGCATAAAAGCCCCACTGAAACAACTCTAGCCCCATAAGGGTGTCTCCAGCACAGAAGTTCTCCCACTGTAGACACAGCTGACTCTCATAACCAAGTGGCTTAGAGGTTAAACCCTCTCAGTGATCGCCTAACTCAGCAAGGGACGCAGCCAAAATGCGAAGACAAAGAAGCAGGCCACAAATGACAGAAATGGAGGAAAGAAAACAACAGGATATAGAGTTCAAAACCACGGTTATTAGGTTTTTCAAGAAATTTCTAGAGAATGCCGATAAATTTAGTGAGACCGTCGATAAATTTAGTCAGCTCCTCAATGAATCTAATGAGACCCTCAAGGATATGATAAAGGGCCAACTAGAAATTAAGTGTACACTGACTGAAATAAAGAATATTATACAGACATCCAACAACAGACGAGAGGATCGCAAGAAGCAAGTCAAAGATATGAAATATGAAGAAGCAAAACCCACCCAGCGGGACAAGCAAAAA
>PVJC01010399.1:0-43762 GCA_004026665.1 Murina feae
GAAAACCCCGCCTCGTGGTCAGGCCAGCCTTTTCCTGCTCCCTGATCCCCGGAAGGGACCTGGGAAGCCGCCAAGCAGGCCGCCAACTCTTTCCCACTCACCAGTCCCCTGCTGCCTTCCTTTCCCACTTCCCGGTGCCGCCAAGGGGTCTGGGAGCTGCCAAGCAGGACCCCGGCCCCTGCAGCCTTGCTTTCCCACTCCCCGGTGCCCCGCAAAGGGCCTGGGCAGCCACCAAGCAGGCCGAGACCACCCCTGCCGCCTCTTACCCGCTTCCCGGTGCCCTCCAACCCTGCCGCCTGTTTCCCATCACGGGTCCTGGGTCCTGCGCTGTCCCTCCCTGCAGCCGCTCTGTGCACTCAGGAGGTCCCTCAGCCCCGCCTGTGCCCTCTCGCAGTCTGGGACCCCTCGGGGGATGCCCACCTGCTGGCATGCCTGACCAGCCTGGGTGAGGGACTCTAAGGCTGCCCACAGCTCTCATTGCCCAACGTCCCAGCAAGGCCGGCTGGACACAGGTTCTGGAGTTTTTTCTCCTATAATTGATACTGTTCCTTGAAGGCCTTTGTTTATCTCCTATAATTGATACACTGTTCCTTTAAGGCGGCCTTCTAACTACTAACGAAGCCTCCTCTGCTTCACCTCGCAGAGTCTATAATGAAACAATTGTTACTTTTACTGGTTAGGCCAGAGCTGCTCTTTCCTTCAGCTCCGGAGGATTCTATGATTGTTACAATGTTTCAAAGCTGCTAGAGGCAGTTTAATCAGTTTAATCGGAGCTGAGCTGAGGGGCGCAGCTTCACTTTCGCTCCTGCCGCAATGGAAAGGGCTGTTTACTCAGGTCCGGGAGTGGCGGCCGCCATGTTGGCTGGGTTAATTTGCATACAGCCGCTCTGATTGGCTAGTGGGCATGGCTTACCCTGTCTCGGAGAAACGGTTAATTTTAATATTTCGCTTTTATTAGTTTAGATACACATCCCTCTGTTCAGCTATATATTTACATCCTATTTAAAATTATAAAATATGTTCAGTTGGTGTGGCTCAGTGGTTGAATGTCAACCCATGGACCAGGAGATCATGGTTTGGTTCCCAGTCAGGGCACATGCTCACATTGAGTTGGCTCAATCCCAAGCAGGGGGCATGCTGGAGGCAGCCGATCAATGATTCTTTGTCATCACTGATGTTTCTCTCTCTCTCTCTTCCTCTCTGTAATAAATAAAAACATATTTTTAAAAGTTATATAATTATATAATATGCTATATATTTTAACTGTTTAATAATTTACCCCTCCCCCCCACACACACACACATACACACAGAGAACATAAGTATAGGATAGTGGTTATTTTCATCTCATTTATTCATCCCTTTTCTCCTAACTGAAACAGTGTTACTTGGTCTATCATAGGCATTCAAAAAGCATGCGTAGATATGATAAGTGAATCAATTAATGGTAGGAAAAAGGTCTGGTTTGATTCACTAAGGAGCAAAGAATGGAAAAGAATATTAGGAAGTCTGTAAGATAAAATAAATATAAATGCACTTAGATGTTTCTCTTAAAGTTGCTACTTATGAACGATATCATCTTTAAATACTTTTTTATATCCTTTTTTTAAAAGCAACTTCAATGTTTCATCTTTAAGAATATTTATAATAATAAAAGAATAATATGTTAATTAGATCGGATGTCCTTCCAGACCACCTTCCAGACAAAGCCCGGGCTGCGAGGGCTGAGCCCCTTGCACGAATTTCATGCATCGGGCTTCTAAATGTTATATAAGATTCTTTGCATCCCTGATTATTTTTTTATGACAGATTTTATACTCCATTCTCTGGTCCATTTCAGAAAGTAGAAATTTGTAACTATTTAAGGGCTTATGTATCTGTATTAGTCTGGCTTTTGTCAGGATTACATGAAATACAGCATTTTTAAAAAGTCTCTCCCCCCGCCCCAAGTATAAACATAGCATTTTTTACATTTCCCCTAATATAAACAATTACTAAAGATACATTTTTAAACTTTGATGTTAGGCTTTCCAAACTAATGATGACATAAAAGATAAAAATACAACTCCACACACACACACACTGCTGAAATTTATCAGAAAAAAATATATCAGCCAATCTCCTCTTCCAGACACCCTGCCCCAGTTGGCCTCAGAACATACATCACCACAGCTTCCAAATTTTAGTTTACACGAAACACATATGTTAGTTTTGTAGGTCTTGATCATTACAAAATCACAGATTGCAAGGTTTGTCTCCTCAGAAACTAATCAAAAGGTGACATATTTTGTTAACTTCTATTATGCATTCATAATATCATCTTTCAATCCAATGTCATAAAGAATTCATATAGGACATTAATCATGCAAGACCACTAAATTGTTCTCATTTCAGTGATAATTGTTTACTCTTATAAATGGTTTGAGTTCCAACAATTCCACTGAATAAAATATATCTCCCATTCACTCTGGAATGGGAAAGAAAATTAACCTATGAAATAACAAACTGAATGTGTAATATGACTAAAATTTTGTAGAGTTCTTCTCTGTTTAATGACAAAGACCAATGGCACAAAGGATACTTTGTAGGCTAATAAAAAATCAAGAGAGAAAAAATGAAACCAAACTATAGCAAAATCATATATAATCAGCAAATATCTGTAAACAAACCCTCTTTAATATCTACATGAGACAGTTGACTCTGAAATCAGCTAAAGTATCTTGTAAATGAAACTCAAAACACCTTTCTAGTCAATAAAGCTAAATCTAATTAGAGTGTCAATCATTAGCCAGGAACAAAAGAAAAGGAAATATAATGGTAAATTAATTCAGTAATGTCTGGTGAAATGGCATGAGAACTGCCAGTCTAATGATCTGACTTCTAATCCTAAATTCACTAATGCTTCCAGAACCTTGAGATTGACACCTAAACTGCTGTCTCAGTGTCTTTCATGTGTAAACCGAGAAGGCAGGATTTCGCAATTTCATAGGTTTGTCCTAGTACCAACATTTTATGAGTCTATAAAGAAAGCTAATCAAAAACTCTGATTAAAAAACCCCACAATGATTGGTCTCTAATTTTTTTTTTTTAACTTCCCCACTGCCTCCTGAATAGAACAAGAATGGGATCAATTTGAGACAGCCCTTTCAGCCTAAAGGTACCACAACTAATGCACTGTCTAGCTCTGCTTTCTAAATGGAACCTTTCTGTATACATATTTAAAGTGTCTACTTTATGAGCATAATAAATAGCAATTGCCCTTTAATGGGAACTTTAGCTGTGACCATTATGGCACAATTTCAGTGCTTAAAACACTAATGGGAGCGATTCAATGTTAATTATACTAAGGATGTGAAGGCTGTTCACAAGAGCTCCTTCAAAATTAAGTCAAACCCTGGCTAATTCTAATTGCAGTCTGTCCGGATATGATAAGAGAAATTAAGCACCCCCTTTGCACCACTTCCTTAATATAACATCACTATTTGCCCACATGGATTGAGCAAACATTGTGACACAGAGAAGTGGGATTCTGAAATAAAAGATTTTTTTAATTTTAAAAGAGAAAAGAAAAACAATGAATTATTTACATAGTAAATGCATATTAAAACAGTGCTAACTTTCTTGTCTCTAAGCCTCAGATAACCCATTTTTAAGGGCTTATTCATTAAATTTTCAGACACAAATTTCAGACACCTCCAGTGTCTTTTTAGACTTATTTTATAAACTATTTAGAATAAATAAATTTTTAAATTAAACCATGAAAACTCTCTTTAACCTTAAAATCATGGATTTTAAAAATATTAAAGGCTATATCAAATATTTTTATTTATTTTAGAAATATTTATTCCTGACTCTCATTTTTTCCTTCACTCATTTATTGAATGCCTTTTAACTGCTAGTACTGTTACAGAAAAACCGGAGAAGAACCAAGCAACACTTAGAGAGATGGAGTTACATTTATTACGCGCGGGCCCAGAGGAAAATGTTTCTCAAATTCTGGGTGAAATTACACAGCAAATTTCCTGTATTTATATGATTTTACCTTCTTTGTCTCCCAAATATGGTTTTTCCGGTTCCCTTAGCAAGTTCTTAAAGGGTTCTATGTGCTAGGGCTTTGAGACCTCAACCAAAGGCTTGGCCTGTCACCAGTACTGATAACTTCATCTGGAGAAGGTTGAATGGCCTCTCTGAAATGGGAGTAGTCTTATTTTCCTTATTAATTAAGCCAGCAAGCATTTCCAGAAGCCAGAAAGAGCAGGGTTAAAATTTCAAAGTTTTTATATAAGATCGATGCATCAGTACTGGGTGTTAAAATAAAATGGTTAATCTTACTAGCTTTTAATGGTTAATCTTTACTAGCTTAGTCTAGCAGAAACAAACCTGTAAAAACAAAATAATAGTTCATGTGTACACCTTAGTGATGACAGAAATATTTCTCTCTCTGCCATCCAGCTCATTTTTTCTTTTTTCCTTCAAATTCTGTTGCTTTTCTCATTATAAATTGGTTTACATGGATACCTGACTGAACTAAACTGGAATAGTAGAAATTAAGTGATTAACTTATCCAATTTTAATAATTTGTTAGAAATAAGAAGGTTGTAGGAATGCATGAAAAACATCAGCTAGACAGCCTGGCAATTTCAAAGTGCTACATTTTGAAAACTGAGGCAAATGACATCTTATCAATAATGAAAATAATTGGGTGACAGTGTTCAATTTTCAATATGCACATTGTTTTAACATATAAACTAAGTAAAACATCAAGAGACAAAAGAAACCCACTCATTTTTAAATTAACTAGAGGCTCGGTGCATGAAATTTCATGCACTGTGGGAGAGTCCCTCAGCCCGGCCTGTGCCCTCTCGCAGTCCAGGACCCCTCACTCCTTACCACCAGCCTGCAGTGGAGGCAGGAGAAGCTCCCACCACCGTCATGGCATTCACCAGCTGTGAACCTGACTTCTGGTTGAGTGCTGCTCCCACCGTGGGAGCACACTGACCACCAGGGGGCAGCCCTGTGTTGAACGTCTGCCTCCTGGTGGTCAGTGCGCATCAGAGTGGCTGGTCCTTCCACCATTCAGTTGATTTGCATATTAGGGTTTTATTATATAGGATAACAGTCCTAAACAGATTGAAATAATTTAATTCCACTGAAATTCCCATAATCTCTAACTTACAGGTATTTGTACGTTAACCCAGATAGTTACGGCAAATACCTAGATACTTTAAAAATCACCTGAAATCATGTATTGCCACAGACTTTCTAATCTGTCTACATATATAGTTTCAAGTGACCGATAGGTCATATGTCAAATACCTGCCCTGGAAGGTTATTTGTCACTTCAGCAACATCAGTTTTATATCAATAGGATAGTTTCCATGACGTTTAATCTGTGTTTCCTTGAAAAAATAATTGTATCACTGTTCCTAAGTATATGTTTTCAAATGCAGGGCACTTTGCACCTTATTTTTTTTAATATATGCAGATTCCCATAGTCTCCTATGGCCACGTCAAAGGAAACATTAACCCATAAATCTATGAACACACACACACACACACACACACACACACACACCATATTCACTAAAAATTTTCTCCCCATTTTCATTCATAGGCTTGCAGTCAATGTTTTCCAGATTGTCCCTTACTGGTAAACAATGCTGCATCTGATTCTATTTCTTTGCTATTTACCTATTTTTCCCCATACTAAATGTGATCATTATAATCACCCATCTTATACTAGTACTAGGGGCCCGGTGCACAAAAATTTGTGCACTCAGGGGTCCCTCAGCCTGGCCTGTTCCCTCTCACAGTCTGGGACCCCTCAGGGGATGTCCACCTGCTGGCGAGCCTGGCCAGCCTAGGTGAAAGGCTGATGGCTGTTTGCAGGCTGGCCAAGTCCGCCAGTGTGAACCCTCACCCCACTGGGGTGTGGCAAGCTTGAGTGATGGGCTGAGGGCTGTTTTCAGGCTGCCCACAGTCCCTTCAGGTTTTGAGTCCCTACTGGGATTCCTGGGCAGCCTGGGTGAGGAGTTGAGGGCTGTTTTCAGGCTGCCCAAAGTCCCTTCAGGGTTCGAGTCCCTACTGGGGTACCTGGCCAGCCTGGGTGAGGGGCTGAGGGCCATTTTCAGGCTTTCAGGCTGCCCACAGCTCCTATTGACCCAAGGTCCAGCGAGGCTGGCTAGAATCAGGTTTCTGGGGTTTATTTATCTTCTATAATTGAAACATTGTTGCTTCGAGCTGAAACTTATGTAGGTAAGGAAGCCTCCTGTTTGTTTCAGCTCCATGGCTTCTATAATTGAAACATTGTTACCGTGAGCAGAGGCTCAGCCAGCTTAGACAGGCAGTTGCAACGGAAGCCTACTTTTTACCTTAGCTCTGTGGCTGCCGGCCTCCATCTTGGCTGGGTTAATTTGTATACAGCCACTCTTATTGGCTGGTGGGAGTGGCTTGGCTGGTGGGCTTGGCTTGGCTGGTGGGCTTGGCTTAGGTGTCCTGGAGAGATGGTTAATTTGCATATAACTCTTTTATTAGATTAGATTTTTAGCCTCTTTACTGATAACCATAGCATTTTCTACTTAGCATTGCCATAATTTCTTATTAAGGTTATTTATTCCTTTTTTAGATAGTTACTCTAAAGAAAACTTTCACCAAAAAAAATAGATTTAGAAATACACAACCTAGAGAAAGCATCAAGGACAGAAAAACAGGTAAGATGTTGACAGAATATGGAAAACACAGGAATAAATGTGCTAGAGAGTGGAAAATGATGTCAATGGAGCTCTATAGAGGAGAGGCCATGCTAGACCACAGAAGCCTGAGATGCACCCATAGAGAGGACAGGTGGCTGACACAAACTCTCTGTGTGACTTCAGGCAAGCCACTGAATTTCTTTAGTATTGTTTCTTCATGTCTAAAACAATGAGTTCAGTACTCTTGGAGAATATTCCCAGAAGGAACACAGGAAAAAGGCAGACAATTTAAAAAGTGCTCAATTATCAAAAGATTGGAAAAAAGAGAAAGAAATGGATGGGGGGAAAATGTGAGAAAATAATTTAAACACTAGCTTTAAGAAATTGACAGGTATCACCATTATGAAACACGGTATGGAGTTTCCTCAAAAAAATAAGTATGAAACTGACATTTAACCCAGTGATCTCACTTCTAGGAATATAACCTAAGAAACCTGAAACACCAATCAGAAAAGAATTTATGCACCCCTATGTTCATAGCAGCACAATTTACAATAGCTAAGATCTGGAAACAGTCCAATTGCCCATCAGTAGATGAGGGGATAAAATAGCTGTGGTACATTTATGTCATTGAATACTATGTAGCAGTAAAAAAGACAGATCTCTTACTCTTTGAAACAGCACAGAAAGACCTGGAGAATATCATGCTAAGCAAATTAAGACAGTCATAGAAAGACAAGTATCACTTGACTTCATTCATATGTGGAATCTAATGGACAAAATAAATTAAGGAACAAAATAGACCCAGAGACATAGAAGCATGGAACAGACTAATCTAAGAGGAAAGGCAGAGGTGGGGAGGTGGGTAGGAAGAGGTCAACCAAAGAACTTGTATGCATATATGCATAACCCATGAACATCTAATATAATAAAAGAGTAATATGCAAATTGACTGTCACTTGAGACACCTAAGCCATGCCCATCAGCCAAGCCACACATCCCAGCCAATCAGAGCGGCTGTATGCAAATTAACCCAGCCAAGATGGAGGCCAGCAGGTATGGAGCTAGAGCAAACCAGAGGCTTCTGTTGCAACTGCCTGCCTAGGCTGGCTGAGCCTCTGGTCACAGTAACAATGTTTCAATTATAGAAGATAAATAAACCCCAGAAATCTGATTTCAGCCAGCCTTGCTGGGATGTTGTGTCAATGGGTGCTGTGGGCAGCCTGAAAGCCTGAAAACAGCCCTTAGCTCCGCACCCAGGCTGGCCACACCCCAATGGGGTGAGGGTCCACACTGGGGGGCTTGGCCAGCCTGTAAACAGCCATCAGCCCCTCACCCAGGCTGCCCAGGCACCCCAGTAGGGACCCAAAACCTGAAGGGCCGGTGGGCAGCCTAAAAACAACCCTCAACTTGTCACCCAGGTTTGCCACACCCCAATGGGGTGAGAGTACACACTGGGGGGCTTGGCCAGCCTGAAAACTGCCATCAGACCCTCACCCAGGCTGGCCAGGCACACCAGCAGGTGGACATCCCCTGAGGGGTCCCCAAGTGCAAGAGGGCACAGGCCAGGCTGAGGGACCTCCTGAGTGCACACATTTTTGTGCACCGGGCTCCTAGTAGACAATAAAGTGGTGAAGTCCTGGGGGAGGAGGAGGGCTAGAAGGAATCAATGCAGCACAAGTGAGACATATGCAATACCTTCAACAATAAAGATTTAAAAAAACATTAATCAAATCAAGCAAAAAAAAGTAAAAGAAATTTGTAATCATCCAGAATCACCTATAGAAATAAAATAATTAAGCATTTAATTTTCTCCTTTAAAGAGATATCACACACACACACACATACACACACACACCAGGATGAAATTAAGGAATTATGATAGAATATAGTGTATTATCTACTGGAGTTATGTAGAAGCTAGAAAAATGTTGGGTGCCTGAAGTTGGTCTTTATAAAATAGAGGGAGACTATATTATGACATTAGTAATACTACTTCAGAATAAGAGAGAAAGAGAAAGAGAAAGGCAGAGAGAAAGAGAGAGGAAGGAGAGTGAGAAAGATAGAAAAAAAGAGATAAAGGTGGGAGGATAAATTGATAATTACGTAAGAGAAATTAAGATGGAAACACAAACTCTAGGAATTGGCTTCTTGGATTTACTTCTGTCATTTGAGGGAGAAAAGTAATGGGTATCTGACCTCTAGTTTTTGTTGGAAATTATTCAATTTAGCTTGTATAAGAATAAAAAGAGGAAACAGACATTAATGGCAAGAGAAAGACATCACTGGATAACCAATTACTGCAATTCACTAGCATTACATCTATACTAATAAAAGGGTAATATGCTAATTAGACCAGGAGACCTTTCAGGAGACCTTCTGAACATCCTTCCAGACAAAGCCATGGTGGTGGGGCCAAGGCAGAGGTTAGGGGTGCTCAGGCCAGCAAGGGAGGGCAATTGGGGGAAAGCAAGCCTGCAGGGGCAGTCAGTTAAGGGTGATGAGGCCAGGGTCAGGGGGAGTTGCGGTTGATCAGGCTGGCAGGCAGGTGAGTGGTTAGGAGCCAGCAGTCCCAGATTGAGAGAGGGATGGTCAACTGCCAGTTTAGGATGGGGCCTAAATTGGCAGTCAGATATTCCCCAAGGGGTCTCAGAATGGAGAGGGTGCAGGCTGGGCTGAGGGACACCCTCTCCATGCATGAATTTCATGCACTGAGCCACTAGTACATTAATAATTAGTAAAGTGAATGTAGCATAGATAAATTAATTTCCCCAGCTAAATGGAGATAGGACACTCATTAAAATCTTAACTCAATATACCACAAAGGTAAATCATCTGTCTAAACATATAGTTTCTTTAGGGTTAATGGTATCCTGGTGACTTTTTGCTTGTTATTTCTGCACTTGAAAAGACTGTATAACTCCCCATGATTTTATATTTCTTTTATGGACAAGGAAAGAGCTTATCTGATTATATTTTTAAACTTGAAATTTCACTTTCAAAAATTAATTTAATTTTTACAAATATTGCCTTGATTCTGCCTTTTGATCCATATTTTACTAAATAGAAACAAGAGAGCAATAGACTCATGGACCACCAGCTGGAGTAGAAAATAGGCAGTGGTGTGAATAATCCCCAAACGTTGGGTAATTATAAGAAAAATTTCATTTGTCTCCTGAATACACACAATGAGTTGGGGAGAATAGATTTACTAATCTAATTACTCTCTGTTGTAATTGAGCCAATACTGAAATGACTTTACACACCCTGGGTACACACCAACTGTTGGATGTAGGGAGGGACCTGTAACCATACTGGATACTGAGGGAAAACATTTTTAATATGCAATCCTCAGGGTAAAATGCCATTCTTAGAGCTGTGTCTGAATTGTGACAAAACTGGTCAATTTTTGTAGTTCATATGAGAAATTAAACAAAATTCTTTAAAAGGAAAATCAAGTTGGAATTTTTTACCAGTACATACTAAATTGATCATTTCAGTCAAAATATCTAACTTCAGATGCAGATGTAGTGAAAGTAAAAGTTATAGTACCAAGTGGCTTATAAAAATCGATCATTTTTTCCTACTTTATAAATAAAGAATAAAAAAATGACTTGTGCCATATTTGTAATAACTCTATATATAAAGTGATAATTATTCAGAAAGACTGGATATTTTTAAAGTTTACTTTAAAGAGGAAATGCAGACAAAGCAGGCAAGGGAAAAATATAAATTAAGCTTCCATCTCTCTAACATTTATTGTGTATTGAACATAGTGCTTGTCTATAGAAAGTTTACTAAAACACTCAAAACAATTCGCAAATATGTAGGTATATTATTGCTGTGTTCCAAAAGAGGAAGCGGAGGCTACAGAGTTTGAGAAATTTATCTTAAACAGGATATTGAGTTGATAAATGAAATCTTCCTAATTTGGACTACGATATGTCTGTTTTAAAACCTGGCTTTCCCTTTAAAATCAGAAGACAAAAGGAAAAGACAGAATGCAATGCTTTGTCTAGTATAGTGGGACTCACACATCCAAAGAGATAGAGAAGCCCAAATCTAAAAGTCACATTCTGAACCCTGAAGCCAAAAATAAAAAAGACCCTTTTTTAAATTTAATAGGATTTGTTTATTTATTTTAAAAGGTGTGGGCTGCTAGCATTCTGTAATGTAAAATTTTCTTAGCATTGTTTGATTTATGTTAGCTTTACTTAAAAAAGCGGGTGTTGAAGAGAATTGAAGTCACCAAGGTCCAATTAGTCCTTGACTAGAGCAGGTTATCTATCTGGACCTGGGGGTCTTGCAGAACAATAAGATGTTGAACTCAATGACTTTCAAAATTCTTTTCAGTGATAAAACTCAGTTAACATAAGCACCTGATTCTCAATTCAAATTTTTTTGTATTACCCCAATCTATTCATTATATTACCATAAATCCTTCAGATGTGCTGCTGGTCAGTGAGTGATTCAGTTCATCAAGAGCTGATCAGAACAAACATGTAAAGAGACAGAGAAGCAACCATGTTCAGTTTCTCTGTTGTCACCTGACATGGAGAGGGGCTAAAGATATATTTATATTGTGACTAGAGGCCTGGTGCACAAAAATTTGTGCACTCAGGGGAGAAGGGGGTCCTTCAGTCTGGCCTGTGCCCTCTAGCAATCTGGGACCCCTTGGGAGATGTCCACCTGCTGGCTTAGGCCCGCTCCCCAGGAAATTAGGCCTAAGCTAGCAGCCAGACATCTCTCTGGCAGCCAGGGAGCCCTCAGGGGATGTCCACTTGCCAGCGGGGAGCAGGCCTAAGCTGCAGTCAGACATCTTTAGCGCTGCTAAAGAGGGGGAAGAAGCTCCCACCACCAGTGCTGTGCTGGCAGCTGGCAGCCTGGCTTGTGGCTGAGCAGAGCTCCCCTTGTGGGAGTGCACTGACCACAAGGGGGCAGCTCCTGCATTGAGCATCTGCCCCCTGGTGGTCAGTGTGTGTCATAGTGACCAGTCATTCCCAGTGGTTCTGCTGTTGGGGTCAATTTGCATATTACCCTTTTATTATATAGGATTATAAGGGACAAAGGACCCCTATTTGAATCAGTCCTCTGAATTTGTTCTTATTCTTTGGGGTTGACCTACTTATTTGAGCAATATAAGTTTCTTGATTTTTCCTCTTCCATTCAAATTGTATTGATCCTGTCAAGTGCATCAATGTGTCAGAACCCTATGAATATGGAAGGACTGATCCAGGTCAAAGGTACTAAACCACAAGGAGAAAAAGAGTCTTGAATGGTAACACATATTTACAACTTGCTTCCTTTACTTTGTTTCTCCTGTATTTTTGTTTCTGTCCTATAATTTTCTAATAAGTAAATTAAATCCATATTTGGCATTGTGGCAGTTACTAATAACATAACATGCAGCTTTCCTGGTACAAAAAAGTGAGAGAAAAAAAACTAAAATCTGGAACATTTGCCATTTTCATACAGGCTACAGTGGTGGTTGTTTCTTTTGAGATGTCAAATTGTTCTAGTATATTTATTCCCTGACTGTATTGCATTTATCCATATTTAATTTACCATCTTATTTTGCTTTGTGGTTGCAGCCAGGAAATTTGAGAATGTTTGGCATCCTACATTTAATTTATTCCTAAAATAATCAGATCATACTTATACCTGTGCAAATATCTTTAATGTAGATCAGGATCAGCAAACTTTTTATATAAAGAGCCAATAGTAACTATTGTCATCTTTCTGGACAGACTGTCTCTGCTTCAATTACCATATTTTCCGGCATATAAGATGACTGGGTTTATAAGACTACCCCCGACTTTTGAGAAGATTTCCCTGGGTTAAAAAGTGGTCTTATACGCCAGAAAATACAGTATTTGAGTCAGCTGATGCAGTTACAAGCAGCCATCTATGATAACAAAAGCGTAATACGCAAATTGACTGAAGGGCCAAACAGTGGAACAGCCATCTAAACAACCACGCTATGGCACCCACGGGCACCAGGCCATCCAAGTTGGCTGCCATGCAATTGGTTGGGGGCCCTGCCATCACTCCATGATCACTCCACAGCGGGAGGCCCAGGCCACTGGCCAGCAGGGTGATCCATTGGAGGGCTCCACAATTGCCATAAAGATGGAGGCCCCCAACTGGCCAGCTGTGGCAGGTGGGCGGGGCCTCACTCTGTGTGGATGATCTATAGTGGAGCCCCAGCCGGATGGGCAGGGCCTACCTGGCTGACCACACTGTGGCGGGTGGGCGAGGCCTCCCTCTGTGGGGCAATTTATCTTGGGGATCTCAGACTGTGAGAGGGCTCAGGCCAGGTTGAAGGACCTCCGCCCCATGAGTGCACGAATTTTGTCCACCGGACCTCTAGTAGATATATAAACAAGGATTGTGGCTGTGTTCCAATCAGACTTCATTTACCAAAACCATGGCACAGGTCAGATTTAGCAGTGGGTTGTAGTTTGATGACCTTGATTTAGATCCTTTGATTTCTGGCCATACATTTATTTCATGTTTTCAAGCATCAAACTATTGTTATATGTTGAACATAAATACATATGCAATATGGTTTTGGAAACCTATTACTTCTGTGTGGGTTGTTCTTTCCTTTATTTATAGTGGAATCCTACTCAACTTTCTGAGTTGAGTAGGAATATATGTAATTTCTCACATATATTTAACATTGTGTAATATGACAATTTTATGTGTTTGTTCTTTACCAAATTGTAAGTTTTTGAGAGAAGGATAAACTGCTATTCCTCTTTGATCTCTATGAACAAGGACAATGACCAACTTTAGCTTGTAATTAAAAATTCAATAAGTGCTTATTCAACAATATGCACTAGGGAAATTAAATTCATTTTTTTTTTTTTTTTACTTTATAAGACAATTGATCTTTTTGAATTTCAGAGAACATGATACTGTAAGTATTATGTTTGTTGAATTTAAAAAACATAGTACTTAGCTAAGAGGTGGATTGTTGCCATAGCCATAGAATATTCAGGGTGTCTCCCACACACACAAAAAAATTGCATACATACTTTAACAGCTGATAGCTCAATTTTGAAAATGAAATATATTTTAATAAAAACTACCTTTATAATTATTCAAAATATTGGGACAACCAATATTTGCTTTTTTAATAAATAAGAAATCTGAAGGTGTCAAACCATCATAAACCTTAAATAAAAGACTACTGCACCACTCCCTTGACAGCTAGGTTTTGCCAGGTGACTAATTTCTAGGCAATAACAGGGTGGGTGGGTGGGAAGAGACCAACCAAAGACTTTGTATGCAAATATGCATAATCCACTGACACAGATAATAGGGTGGTGATGGCCTGGGGCAGGGGGCAGAGGCAGGCTAGAAGGGGTCAATGGTGGAAAAAAGGGGACATATGTAATACTTTCAACAACAAAGATTTAAGAAAAAAGTTTTTTAAATACTATATAAATGAAAATGTTGTTTGGAACATACAGGAAGGTTTCTTTAAAAGACCTAACCCAGATGAAAGGAGCATCCCTCTTGCTTTTCCTATCTTCCTTGCTCATTTTTTTTCTGGAATGTGAAAGTCATGAGTCAGTCCCAAGTGGACATTTTGGAGCAGAAATACAGACTATACCTGGGTTCATGTTGGAACTCCTGTGCACATTGTGGACTGCCTTCTCCAAAATTATTTTATGCAACATTGTTGTTTCTGGTTTCTATTGCAGAAATTTGCCTGTTAATATATAACTAATACAGCCCTGACTGGTTTTACTCAGCGGATAGAGCATCAGACTGCAGACTCGAGGGTCCCAGGTTTGATTCGGTCAAGGGCATGTACCTTGGTTATGGACACAACCCCATGAGGAGTGTTCAGGAGGCAGCTGATCAATGCTTCTCTCTCATCAATGTTTCTAACTCTCTATCCCTCTCCCTTCCTCTCTCTAAAAAAATCAATAAAAATATAATATATATATGATTATACATATATATTATTATTACATTATATATATTATTATTACATTATAGATAATGTAATATATTATTTATATAATATATATGTATATGACATCATGTAAACAATCTTTCAATATATATTATATAAATAATATATATATCTTAACTAGTAAAAGCATAATATTGAAATTGACCATTTCTCCGAGATGGGGTAAGCCACACCCACCAGCCAATCAGAGCGTCTGTATGCAAATTAGCCCAGCCAACATGGAGGCCGCCACTCACGGACCTGAGTAAACAGCAGCTTCCATTGCGGCAGGAGTGAAAGTGAAACTGCGCCCGCTCCCCTTAAACTGGCTCTAGCAAAACACACATTTGCAACATAATAACAATCATAGAATCCTCGGGAGCTGAAGGAAACAGCAGGCCTAAGAGTAAGATTGTCTCATTATAGACACGGCCAGGTGAAGCAGAGAGGAGGCTTTGTTAGCCGGCTTAAAGGAACAGTGTATCAATTATAGAAGATAAACAAACCCCAGAAACCTGTGTCCAGCCAGCCTTGCTGGGACATTGGGTCAATGGGAGCTGTGGGCAGCCTTAAAGCCTGAAAGCGCCAATCAGCCCGTCACCCATGCTGGCCACATCCCAATGGGGTGAGGAATGTTCCTGGAGGGCTTGGCCAGCCTAGAGACAGCCATCAGCCCGTCACCCAGGCTGGTCAGGCACACCAGCAGGTGGACATCCCCAGAGGGGTCCCAGACTGTGAGAGGGCACAGGCAGGGCTGAGGGACCTCCCGAATGCACAGAGCGGCTGCAGGGCAGAACAGCGCAGGACCCAGGACCCGAGAGTGGGAAAGAGGCGGCAGTGTTGGTGGCCTGCTTGGCAGCTGCCCAGGCCCCTTGAGGGGCACCAGGGAGCGGTAAAGAGGCAGTGGGGGTCGGGGCCTGCTTGGTGGCTTCCCAGGCCATTCGCGGGGCACCAGGGAGCAGGAAAGCAAGGCAGCAGGGTACCAGTGAGTGGGAAAGAGGCAGTGGGGGTGTCATGGCCTGCTTGGCGGCTGCCCAGGTCCTTTGCGGGGCACTGGGGAGCAGGAAAGCAAGGCTGCAGGGGCCAGGGTCCTGCTTGGCAGCTCCTCAGACCCCTTGGCGGCACCCGGGAGTGGGAAAGGAAGGCAGCAGGGGACTGGTGAGTGGGAAAGAGTCGGCAGCCTGCTTGGCGGCTCTCCAGGCCTTTTGGGGGGCACTGGGGAGCGGGAAAGCAAGCTCTTGGAGGCTGGGGGCCTGCTTGGTGGCTCCCAGGTCCCTTCTGGGGATCAGGGAGCAGGAAAAGGCTGGCCTGACCACGAGGCAGGGTTTTCCCTGCTTTCTGGTGGCTGGAGGAAGATGGGCAGTAGGCAAGCTTAGAAGGCAGGCAGCACCCAGCCCTGGCCACAGCTCAAAAAAAGAGAACAACATACAGGGGAGAGCAAGAGTCTGAGAGATCAACATAGAGGGGGTGCCTGCTCCAAGCCTGGGAGCAGGCCCCCAGCAGGTAGACACACACAGGAGGACTGCTCAGAGCCTGAGATGTGGCTGGGGGCAGGTCTCCAGTGGCGACACACACACACACACACAAAAGGCACCTGGCAGACTGGGGCCATCATAGGACATCCACTGAGGGGTTTCAGACTGTGAGAGGGGGCAGTCTGGGCTGAGGGACCTCCAACCTACCCCTGTGCATGAATTTCGTGCACTGGGCCCCTAATATAATATAATAAAAGAGTAATATGCAAATTGACCGTTACCTGAGACACCTAAGTCACACCCACCAGCCAACCCATGCCTCCCAGCCCACCAGAGCGCTGTATGCAAATTAGCCCAGCCAAGATGGAGGCCAGCAGCCATGGAGCTAGAGCAAATCAGAGGCTTCTGTTGCAACTGCCTGCCTAGGCTGGCTGAGCCTCTGCTCATGACCAGGCCCACCAGCCAATCAGAGTGGCTGTATGCAAATTAACCCAGCCAAGATGGAGGCTGGCAGGGCGACTCTGCACTGGGAGGCTCCACGGCCAACATAGCTGTGCCAGGTGTGTCAGCTCAGTGGGAGGGGGGTCCAGCCTGGGGCCTCCTCAGGGCATCCAGGAGTGCCTGTCCCAGGTCCACTGCCTGGCTCTGCCCCCCGGGGGCCTCCACCAGGCATATAGGAGAGCGGGTCCTCCACGGGGCTTGCAGGAGCAGCCATCCTGGGTCCGCTGCCTGGCTTTGCCTCCCGGGGACCTCCTCGGGGGCATGCGGGAACACCGTCCAGGGTCCGCTACCTTCATCCACCCCCCAGGGGCCTCCACAGGGCATGCGGGAGCGTCTGCTGCACAGTGAGAGAATCCGAAGCCAGTCCATTGCCCGGCTCCACCCCGGATGTGTCTGCTCAGCAGCAGGGCCCCACCGAGGGATTCTGCACCAGCGTCCGCCCCTGGCTCGCCACCCAACTCTGCGCCAGGTGTATCCCCTCAGCTATGGGGGCCCACCAGGCATGTGTGATTGTGGGCCCTCTGTGGGAAACGTCCAGGCCTGCTCTCACCAGCCCTCCCAACCCCCAGTGCACGAACTCTGAAGGGGCTGTGGGCAGCCTGAAAATGGCCCTCAGCCCCTCACTCAGGCTGGCCAGGCATGCCAGCAGGTGGACATCCCCCCCGTGGTGTCCCAGACTGCAAGAGGGCACAGGCCGGGCTGAGGGACCCTCACCCTCCGAGTGCACAAATTTTTGTGCACTGGGCCCCTAGTATTATATACAAAATATTATATATATATATATATATATATATATATATATATATATATATTAGTGCTATATATATTCCACTTGACATTTTGACATTAAGTAATTTCTCTGTATTCTAAACATTATGCCAATGTATCTTTGCCAATATAGAAAGAAATTAAAACCACTTGAGTGATAAAAATGTAAGAAAAATTATCCTATATAATAAAAAGCTAACAAGCAAATTGTCTCCACAGGCAGGAGTTTCACCAACTGCGAGTTAGACATGTGCAGACTACCAGGGGACAGCAGGGAACCCGATGGGCGTCGGTGATGCAGTGTAGGCAGTGGGCCGCAGTGGAGGTGATGCTGGCCCCAATGGACTCCAATGAGAGTGGGACCACTGCGGAATTTTGGAGAGAAGAGAAGACGGTGCCAGGCCAAGGTGGGTGTGAAAGGAGGTCCCAGCTGGCAGCCAGCAGCTGCTATGGACCCTACCCATGCATAAATTTTGTGTACTGGGCCTCTAGTAAAGAAGATAAACATCAGAAAAGATAAACATCAAGCCTTTCCAAAATAAGTCAGTAATTATTTATAAAATATAATATTTAGTATTATTTTAATCTAAAATGAGATGCAAACTGTGAACATGATTCTTTATATCTCTCTCACAAAACTACTTCTCATTTCAGGTAAACATTTAGGATATGTGTAAAGGTAGGAGCAGAAAATACCTGTAGATATTGTGGTAAGCGATTTAAGCATTAGTCTGTTTTGATTATTGGGTCTGGATTTTAGTGCTATATGTGATTGATAATTTAGCAAGATTTGTGCTCCAAAGATTTGTGCTCCAATCTATTTTTCAGAAGGTTAACTATGGTGAAGGATAAAGGGTTCCTACTTTGGAGAGCATTAGGTACGTGAGAGCACGGACAGCGTCCGCCTGGCTTTGTATCCTGGATGTGTTGCTCCCACTTGTGTGCGCTTCAGCAAGTTATGGAAGTTCCTCGTGGCATCAGTTTTCCTATCTATAACACAGTGATAACAACATTAACCCCATTGGGATTTTGATGATAAAATGGATTATTATATGTAAAGTATTTAGGAATAGTAAACACTTTTACTTTTACCTAGTTTTTTTTTCTTTGCTACCAATTGTATTTTAGCAGTAACCCATAATCTGCCACTTGCCATCTATGTGACCCAGAAGGAGACACTCCACTTCTCTGAAGCCTAAGTTTTATCTCTAAGATGAATAAATACCAACCTATTGATGCTATTTTAGAGATTAATTAAGATACATCTAAAGCCACTGGTTCGGTGAATAGTTCATGGTTAGCACATAACACTGTCTTCCCTTTACTTTCTCTTTTGCTATAGTTATTGATAATCATATTTCTCCCCATCTAAACTTCTAAATAGGCAAATGTAGTTAGGATGAGATGGAATTCATGTAACAGGCAAGTGCATTTTTTTTACAAACTTGCACATATGTAAATACACCAATAAAAACATTTAAATGTATTATTTGCATGTATAATAAATAAACACTGTACTTGCCAATCACACTGTGCAGATATTTTATTGCAGATAATGTAATATATTATATATATAATATATAGGTATATGACCTCATGTAAACAATCTCTCATCTAATAGATAAAAGTTAAACACAATCTTATTGAAAAGGGATTCTATATTCCTCATCTATGTTTTTTAACTTTGTGAAAAAACTCCCCATCCTTTTATCTTCTCCTTAATTTTAAATATTAAATTTATTGGGGTGACACTAGGTAATAAAATTATATAGTTTTCAAGTGAATAATCCTATGATACATGCTCTGTGTACTGCATTGTGTGCCACCACTCAAATTGAGAAGGCTAAAAAGGGCTAATTCCAATGTAACCCTGATATTTGGGTGGCTAGCAATTGGAATCCATGCCAGCAAGCTCAGTGTACATTCTTGATAACCTGTAATTAAGTCATTACCACCTTCTCAGAAACTGGTCTTGCAGAATCTGTTACAGAGACCATAAAATTGTAAACAGTGCACTGCCCCAGAAGGAGAGTTATGGCCTGGGGACCCCCAACACCTGGGGGCCTTCTTGCAAGGCCCGTGAACAGGACAGGAAGCATAATCCACATTCGAGGTACAATGACCACAGGGAGATATAAAAAGAAGCCCCTGCATGTTGCGGTACTCAGATTTAGAAAGTTATTCCCTGAGTCCTCTGGCGTAAATAAACAGTGTCACTCCTTTTCTTTAAAGTGTTGCTTGGTTTTTCTTTGGTCTTCTGCAAAAAAATCTTGTCTTTGACTCCCATGACCTTTAGCTATCACCACCCCATTCCTTTTAGTAGCCACTATACTGTTTGTTACTATGAGGTGTTTTTTTTTTTATTTTATTTGCTCATTTGTTGCTTTCAGTTTTATATCCCACATATGAGAAAAATCATAAGGTTCTTCACTTTTTCTGTCTGACTTACTTCGCTTAGCATGATAGTCTGAGGATCCATTCATGTTGTCACAAACGGCAGTACTTCACATTTTCTCTTGGCTGAGTACATCCCCTTTTAAAGAGAGGAAGCCTGAACTGCCTTAGAGGTTAATTAGGGAGCCATCTGCCTAATCACCTGCAGAACTTGCAGACTCTTCCAGAATATCATTCTGCCTGGTAAGCTCTCCTAACAACATTTATGTTTCTCAGAACATTGTTTTTAGATCATAATATCTGTCAGATTATTAAACAATTAGTCTCAGTTCCATCTCTGAAATGGAATATATGATCTCTCAGGTCCTACCTAGCTATAATTTTCTGTGATTTTATGATTTTCAGAGAGGGCCAAAAAAAAGAAAGAAAAGAAAAGAAGGAAAGAAAAAGAAAAGAAAAAAAAAAGAAAAAGAAAGGAGAAAGAAAGGAGAGTGCTGAAGAGACTACTGATAAGTTTAAAACGGCAGAGAGCCATGTTCTCAATCCAGCAACACACTGAGAAAAAAACCTCGTATCACATTGTTACTGCCTTTGCAGTAATGAAAGAAAACCTACAGCTGGCTCTGAGAATGTGTTTTGGATCACATTTTGAACTTCCAATTCGCTAATGCAATTTTTATAGAAGTTTCTGAAAGCTCTGGGAAGGTTCTAAAAAAGAAGATACTCTGCACCTTTATAGATTCATTCCTGGTGTGAGAAACTTTGGATGTGGGCATGGAAATAGAATGAGAGGAATGAACAACATTGAGAACCTGACAGCTCTCCATTGCTTATGGAGGCCCAGATATATATATCCTCCCATGAAGTACATATTATCAGTCCAAATCTACATAGTAAAATACCCACTCCTTACTTTGTATAAATTGCACAGAATACAATTCTAATTCAAAGATATGGAATCCTGTTAAAGTTGCAAACATATTGCAGGGACAAATTCCAAATAAACCTACATCTATTAGGTGTCTAAATCTAGCTTTTCACTTTTGACCTTCTCATAGCAGCTTTATGTGTTTTTTACTTTTCGCTTGCTTAAATGCCTCAGGGTTCTCAGTACCACATGCTACCAACCTATATAAAACCTGTAATTGGAACTGAGTGGAAATTGATATAAATAAAAAATCAAGAAACGGCGCATGTTCCTTTGAAGACATTTTAAAGTTTCTACTAGTCTTGTGACAGTTGGAACAAATTGTGTTAATTTCAAAAGAGAAGGGAATGAATGCTTGACAGAGACAAGGGTTACTCATTCACTTGTTAACTCTTTGTAGAGTTCAATGTTGGGAAAGACAAAACTTGTTTCTCACTATATTCCTAAAACATAACACTGTGTCTGACACAGAAGACATGTATAATAAATGATTTTAGATGTTGTTAAGTAAAGGAGCAAAGTCAGCTTAGGTTTTATGTGCAAATATAAACAATAGAGAGGCAAAAATATGTATGCATTTGGTTAGATAAATTTAAAAATTCCCAAATCTAGTTTTGTTTTGAAAAAAAAAAAAAGTATTCCAGGTTTTATTTTGTTCATTTTCATTTTTGTTTGGTGATAGCTTGGAAACAAAGGAAATGTATTTGGGAATAAAGTAATAGACATATCAATTTCTTAAAGTCAAAGTAGCCTCTGAACTATCAAACAAATTAAATTAACTTTTCCCTTTCATTAAACATTTTGTTGAATTACAAAGATCCCTTAGCAATAAAAGACACAGAGGGGTAAAGTGACGGTATGAAGACACTAAATTTAAAATTGGATTTAGAAAAAACTGTACCCTGACCGGTTTGGCTCAGTGGATAGAGCGTAGGCCTGTGGACCGAAAGGTCCCAGGTTCGATTCTGGTCTAGGGCATGTACCTTGGTTGTGGGCACATCCCCAGTGGTAGGTGTGCAGGAGGCGGCTGATCAATGTTTCTCTCTCATCGATGTTTCTAACTCTCTATCCCTCTCCTTTCCTCTCTGTAAAAAATCAATAAAATACATTTTTTTTAAAAAAGAGAAAAAAACTGTAACAAGACACAACTGAATGAAAAGCACTATTTGAGCATTCCAGATTAGAAATAGTCAATATCATAGAATGTAGACTAGCTTTGAAAAGTGCTTGCAGAACAGAAGTTCAGGGAGAGAGGAACAGCACAAAGGAAAGGTAATTTTGGTATAAGTTAGAAATAAGTTATGAGAAGAGAGAGAAAAGGCTGCATTTAGTTTTAAATTTAGGTGTTTTTAACCTTATCACTTTCTTAGGCAAAAAAATGCAAAAAATTAACACCAACTCTAAATGGGGTGTGTCTCAAACCAAAGGCTGATCTGCTGATATCATTCAGTAGTTGCTACTGAAGAACCCTGAGGAAAAGAAAAAAGCTAATAGACCATTTGCATTGTTACCTGTCTTCTAGATTTTCTTAGCAATAAACAAAAAAATTATAATGTTCACTTAGTGAAGGAGAACCTAATCCATAAGTAAATCTGCCTGCTGGAGAAACAGAGTTAGAGGAAAAATCACAGGGGAAACTGACATTCAGAAGAGCTTTATGTGAGGTGAAAAATAAAATTAAAAAAAAAAACTTAAAAGTATAAAGTGGACCCTCCAAAGGCATCAACAACAAGTACTTATGATCAAATCTAATAAAAGAGTAATATGCAAATTGACCCTCACTCCTTTATACTCACAAGCCATGCTCACCAAACAATCAGGAGCAAATATGCAAATTAACTCAACTAAGATGGCAGCAGCCATGGAGCTGGAGTTGCCCCGGGAAATGGAGAAAGCCAGGGCCCTGCTGGCCCTGAGCTCTATTCACGGCTACAAAGTTTCAATTATAGAAAATAAACAAACCCCAGATACCTGCTGGACTGGGACCTTGGGTTGCCAGGGGCAACCCAGGCTTTGAGTGGGGGACCAAGGCAACAAAGTTTCAATTATAGAAGTTAAATAAATCCCAGATAGCTGCTTTCAGCCAGGCTCCCCAGTAGAGACCTGAACTCTGAAGGGGCTTTGGGCAGCATGAAATGGCCCTCTGCCCCTCACCCAAGCTGGCCAGGCACCCCAGTAGGAGCCCGAACCCTGAAAGGTGCTGTGGGCAGCCTGAAATGGCCATCAGCCTCTCACCCAGGCTGGCCAGGAATGCCAGCAGGTGGACATCCCCCAAGGGGTACCAGACTGCAAGAGGGCACAGGCCAGGCTGAGGGACCCCCCAGAGTGCACAAATTTTTGTGCACCGGGCCTCTAGTTTTCTAATAATAGAGATTAAAAGGCCAATGATAACATATTTAAAGAATATATTCAATATCTATATTACTACCATTTTCACAAATAATATTTTCCAAATGGTTATTGGTTAGGATAATGAAGACTATCTTACCCACTAATAAAACAATTATGGACTTTTCTGCAGAGCCAGCTGAATTAAGGATGATTCTCAGCTGCTTCTCTGAATGTTGCCAGGTTTCTCTCAGGCAAGGGATTGCATTTTAGACAAAGCTTGAGGTTAAGGAAGTGAGAGAAGAGCTTTAAGAGCTTTAAGCACAGGGTAGGCTACAGAGAAAAGTATTTTCTTTTCTTTTAAATTAATCTTTATTGTTGAAAGTATTACATATATTCCCTTTTCCCCACCATTGCCGCCCTTCTTGCTGGGCCCCCACAATTTGCCTCAGGCCATTACCACCCTATTGTCTGTGTCTATGGGTTATGCATACAGGAATAAAAGTTCTTAGGTTTATCTCTTCTCACCCACCTCCCCACCCCTGCCTTTCCTCTGAGATTCCACAGTCTGTTCCATGCTTCTATGTCTCAGGATCTATTTTGTTTCTCAATTTATTTGCTTCATTAATTTGCATCTCTCTGATGACCAGTTACTTTGAGCATTTTTTCATATGTCTCCTGTGTATGTCTGCTTTGGGGAAATGTCTATTTAGGTCTTTTGCCCATTTTTTTAATTGGATTGCTTATCTTCCTTTTGTTAAGTTGTATGAGTTCCTTATATATTTTGGAAATTGACCTCTTATTGGATGTATCATTGGCAAGGAGCAGGCTCCTTTTTTATTTTGTTGATGGTTTCTTTTGCTGTGCAAAAGCTTTTTATTTTCATGTAGTCCCATTTCTTTATTTTCTTCTTGGTTTCCTTTGCCCTAGGAGATGTAGCCTTAAAAATATGTTACTATGAGAGATGCCTGAGATTTTGCTACCTATGGTTTCTTCTAGAATTTTTATGATTCCATGACTTACATTTAAATCTTTTATACATTTTGAATTTACTCCTGTGTATTGTGTAAGTTAGTGGCCTAGTTTCATTTTTGCATGTAACCAATTTTCCTAACACCATTTATTGAAAATACTATTTTGCTCATTGTATATTCTTGCCTCATTTGTCAAATATTAATTGAGCATAATGGCTTGAGTTAATTTCTGGGGTCTCTGTTCTGTTCCATTGATCTATATGCCTGTTGTGCCCATCCCAGACTGTTTTGATTATAGTGGCTTTGAAGTATAATGTTATATCTGGTATTGTGATCCCTCCAAATTTATTCTTCTTTCTCAAAGCCGGTGCAGCTATTTGCGGTCTTTTTTGGTTCCATATAAGTTTGTGGAGCATTTGTTCTAGATCTGTGAAATATGTCCTTGGTATCTTAATAGGGATTGCATTGAATCTGTAGATTGCTATGGGTAGTATGGACATTTTAATGATATTGTTTCTACCAATCCATGAACATCCACTTGTTTATATCTTCTATTTCTTTTAACAATGTCCTATATTTTTCTGAGTACAAGTCTTCTAGATCCTGGGTGAAGTTTATTCCTATCTTATTTTTTATTGCAATGGTAAATGGAATTGTTTGTTTAATTTCTCTTTCTGAGAATTCATTATTAGTGTATAAAAATGCTATTTATTTCTGGGTATTAAATTTGTTCCCTGCTACATTGCAAAATTCATTTATTAAACCTAGTAGTTTTTGATGGAGTTTTTTTTACCGTTTTCTATGTACAATAGTGTGCCATCTGTGAATAATGAAAGTTTTGCTTCCTCCTTTCCAATTTGGATGCCTTTTATTTATTCTTCTTGTCTGATCATTGTGGCTAGGACTTTCAGTACAATGTTGAATAAGAGTGGTGAAAGCAGAAATCCCTGTCTTGTTCCCGTTCTTAGGGGAAATGGTTTTACTTTTTGCCCATCTAATCTAATAAAAGAGTAATATGCTAATTGTGTCATTCCGCTATATCCCAAGCCACGCCCACTAGCCTATCAGAGTGATTATATGCTAATTAGTCCAACCAAGATGGCAGCCAGCAGCTACAGAGCTAGAGCAAACAGGGGGCTTCATTGTCCTGGCTTAGGAGGAAGCTGCCTGCCTAGGTTGGCTGTGACCTCTGCTCAAGAAAATAAAGTTTCAATTATAGAAGATAAATAAACCCAAGATACCTGCTTCCAGCCAGCCTCACTGGGAGCTTGTGTCGCTGGGGGCTGTGGCCAGCGACACAAGCCCCTCAAACAGCCATCAGCCCCTTGCTCAGGATGGTCCCACCCTTATGGGGTGAGGGTCCCTGCTAGGGGTTTGGCCAGCCTGAAAGTTGCCCCCAGACTTGCCAGGCACCCCAGCAGGGACCCCTACCCTAAAGGACTGTGGCCAGCCTGCAAACAGCAATCAGCCCCTCACCCAGACTGGCCAGGCACCCTAGCAGGAACCCCTATCCTGAAGGGAGTACATCCAATCTGAAAATGGCCCCCAACCATTCACCCAGGCTGGCCAGGAACCCTAGCACAGCCCCCACCCTGATCCGGGACACCCTTCAGGGCTAACCATACACCCATACACCAGGCTTCTATCTGAATATAATAAGAGGGTAATATGCAAATTGACCCTAACAACAGAACGACTGGAAATGACTGGTCACTATGACACACACTGACAACCAGGGAGCAGATGCTCAATGCAGGGGTTGCCCCTGGTGCTCAGTGCACTCCCACAGGGGAAGCTCTGCTCAGCCATAAGCCAGGCTGATGGCTGCCAGGACAGCAGTGGTGGTGGGAGCCTCTCTTGCCTCCTCAGCAGTGCTAAGGATGTATGACTGCAGCTTAGGCCTACTCCTTGTTCGTAAGTGGACATCCCCTGAAGGCTCCCAAGCTGCAAGAGGGATGTCTGATTTCTAGCTTAGGCCCAATTGCCCAAGAAGTGGGTCTAAGCCAGCAGGTGGACATCCCTTGATGGTTCCCAGACTGCGAGAGGGCACAGGCCGGGCTGATGGACCCCCAAGTGCACAAATTTTTGTGCACTGGGCCTCTAGTATTTGTATATTAGCCTTTTATTATATAAGATTAATATAAATATAAGATTACTTGTGGCAGTTATTAATAAGAAAAGGATCACTGGTTTATTTATAAAAAATAATTCTCAATTCTTTTATCATACTATCTTTATGTGTGTGTATGTATGTGCTCTTGTAAACGTATTTCAAGTTCTTTCCAAAACAAGGTGTTAGGAACCCCAACGTTCAGGTATGCCTCTGGAATGGGTCCAATGCTGTCTTGCATTCATACCTCAGTATCAAAGATGTGAAGAAGGACCTTTATCTGTGACGCAGGACCCCCTCCTCCAGGGCATCTGTCCTTGGTTGATTCCAGAGGAGGCAGCAGTGGCCAATATGAAAAACACATGGGACTTTTCTTTTGGAAATGGGACATCACCATCTTTTCCCTGACCCTTCCCCTCCAGTTTCTTAACATATAGAAGAAAAGAATCTACTTTGAGGAAACTGGATAATTCCAAAAAACAAAAACACATGCTTCCAATGCAGTGTGCATTTAGATATTCTGGGTTTAGTTCAGCTACTGGATGAGCTGATTGATGCATTCACCTCGATAACCAGGGAGCCCACCTCCTTGAGGAAGCCCACTCCATTCTTGGGAATATGATGGGCCACTGAGAGATGGAAAGGGCACAAGAACCCTGAGATCACCTGGAAATTCTTTCTTGGGAAGACAATTTCATGAATGAGTCTTCCAAGCAAATGACACCAAACTTCCCCAGATGCTCCTCAATCACTGTGTTGTCTATCAAAGGGATGATCTTGACCTTGGCTTGCCCATGTTTCAATATGAGCTCCCAGGCAGACTTCAGATTTGGAAGTCCATTAGAGGTCATAGAAGGTTCCATTGTACACAATGTTTTTATGGTCTTGGGGGTCACTTTGACAAAGACACCACTGAAAACCTTCTTCAGGTGAAGCCTTGCAATGGTCTTTTGTACCATTAAGCTCACTCCATTGATCCTTGGGATGCATACAATAAAGGCCAAGGAAGGTTCATCGGGCTCTTCCAAACCATGAGGTTTCACGTGTAGTTACCTGAGGCCCACACCTTGTCACATTGTTGCCGCCAGGCATCATGAAGGAACCATTCCAGTCGCTTAAACCTGATATATTTTTCTTTCCTCTGCTCCTTCTTTTCCAAAAGTGCCTGCTTAGGCTGGGTGGCTTTGAGGGCATGATAAGCCTTCCTCTTTTTTTGGAGATTTTCTAGAACCAAAAGGATTTTTTTTTTTTTTTTTGCTCTTCCTCAGCCATCTTTCCAATGCACATCATCATACTATTTTTTAAAATATGATTCTTATTTCCATTTCCTCTTTTCCTACTTCTGAATTATTATTTATCCTGTTTCCCCATTCCTTCTCATTTGCCATACAGAAAGTTAAGCTCAGTAACACCAGCAAATATAATAAATACTAGTGGCCCAGTGCATGAAATTCGTGCACATTAAAAGGGGATTAATTAGAGGAAATATTTTAATATTGCTATTTGCCTTTTCTCTATCATAGAAATGTCAGAGATAAAAGAAAATTAGTAAAATGTATATGAAAATATTCCTTCTGTCAGAGTTTGGAGTGCACCATGGAACCCAGAGTCAAGTCTTCAACCACCCACATGCACCACAAAATCACTCAAGACCCATACCTAGATGGTCCCCCCTTTATTAGGCTAGATCCAGACCCAGCCGGTCCCACCCTGTCAAGCCCTGCCAGGTGGAGGGGTGCAGCCTCAGGTCCCCTGGGTGCCAAGGCAGGGGGGCATGGCCTGAGGTCCCCCATCAAGCCCTGCTGGGTGGAGGGAGTGGCCTGTGATCCCCCAGCCTGGCGCCAGGGCAGGGGGCACAGCCTGAGGTCCCCTGGCCTGGTGGTGGGGTGGGGGGCATGGCCTGAGGTCCCCTGGCCCAGCACCATGGCAGAGGGCACACCTTGAGGGCCTCTGTCAAGTCCTGCTGGGTGGGGGGCACAGCCTCAGGTCCCTTGGCCTGGGGCCAGGGCAGGGGGCATGGCCTGAGGTCCCCAGGCCTGGAACCTGGGAAGAGGGTACAGCCTGAGTTCCTCTAGCCTGGGGCCAGGGTGGGGGGAGCAGCCTGAGGTCTCCTGTCAAGCCCTGAGGGTGGAAGGCATGACCTGAGGTCCCCTGTCAAGCCCCATGCAGGAGGTGGGTGGGCGCACAGCCTCAGGTCCCTGCTGATTGCTCCTTAAGGCTCGTTATGGGAACTTCACCTCAGCTGTGGGTGCAAATTGACTGGAGTGATGGTCAATTTGTATATTCCCTCTTTATTAGATAAGATGCATGGTTCTACATCTTCCCAGTTAATGATGAAAGGTAAAACAATATTGCACCTGGCAGCCTAAAATAAAGGCTACCATCAATAGTCATATTAGCAGCTAGCCTGCATGAAATAAACTGTTTTACAATGTAAAATGTATATTCTAAAATTACTGATGGAGATTTAGTGAAGGAAATAATTAGAAGTGATGATAAGTTATGCCTACCTAATTACAGTTCTCCAGAACTGTCACTTTAACTGATAATGGATTGCTCTGATGGGTCTTATAGTTCTTCACAGTCATTAGGTTCCTGTTATTACTTTCTGCATCACTGTCTGTCTCTCAGATTCTAAACGAATTCTTATTTATGTCTCTTATCAAGTCAAAGTTTACTTTTCTGAGATGAAAGTAGTGCACTCCTACAACTGTATAGTGAACACTGGAAACACTCTCAAACATTGTCTTATAAATTTTTAAGTGTTCTCAGTGACGAACCATTGTAAAGCAAAGTAAATATGCTATGCACATTTTCATTAGTTACTATTCTAATAATAATTTGAGCCATTGTCCTTTGCCAGGTTAACAAAGAGAGAGAGAGAGCAATATGAAAAAAAAAATAGCATTGTTCTATTGGCACATCCTGGCAAATAATCACTCATTTTATACAAGAAACAGTAAATTTGAGTTTCATTTATTGATATAACAATTGTGTGATGCATTTGGATTTAAAAGGTGAGACACAAACTAGATGTGTTAAGTGAATTATTTAAAAACTAATTCTTTAAGGAGACAGAGAATATATGGCAATTAAGCATCTACACTGATGAAGTTTTTGTTTTTATTTTTTAGTGGTTGGTTTTATTGAGATTGTTGTCATTGTATAGAAGTATCATATACCTTTCAAATAAGGTTTTGCTTTTTCTTGTAGTTATCTGTACATGAAGTCTGTTATCTTATTCAAATCATAATAGTTCTATTTTTGAAATATATAAAGCATATCCTCATTTTCTCCTAAGTAAAATGTCAATTCTAAACATTAGAGTTTATTTCATTTATACAGGTAGAGTACCTATTACCTTTATCAGAGTAAATAAGTTTTCACACATAAGGCTAAACTATTTCTTATTCAGCAGTGCATGGGGAATTTATATTTTAAAGCAAAGAAAAGAACACTCAGCCCCTATCACCACAAATCTGTTCAGGTGGAACAGGATAGGATGACATGACAGTCAGGCAGCAGGCATGGTATGACAGCTTATAGACAGACTATGAAAGGGAACTTTGAAGAAAGGAGCAGCTCTATTCTATTGTATTCTGCAATTAAAGCTACTAAGGCAGAAGGAAATTATCTTCACTTCCACCTTCTTGATTCTGAGCTATCTCTTTTCACTGTCCTAACAAAGACTGATGTATTTATATCTCATTGTGATAAACATAATTGATGTCATAAACATTTTTAAATGATCACTGTTGTCCTGATTGGTTTGGCTCAGTGGATAGAGTGTCAGCCTGCGGACTGAAGGGTCCCAGGTTTGATTCTGGTCAAGGGCATGTACCTTGGTTGCGGGCACATCCCCAGTAGAGGGTGTGCAGGAGGTGGTTGATCAATGTTTCAATATCCCTCTCCTTCCTCTCTGTCAAAAAATTAATAAAATAAAAGAATAAAATGATCACGGTATAATATATGCTTTTAAGAAACACTGTATTTATTATTATAAATGTTCAAATACTTATTGTGAATGATACTGAAGTTCATGAAAGTATACTTTAAATATTGTCAATAGCAAAATAAGTCATTCTGAAGATGAACTTTCTAATTAGTTATGCAAATGAGGTTGAGACTCCATCACGGTCACAACCAGCTCAGGAGGAGGGGCCAGGCTTGACCCAGAACCTGAGAGAACAACATGGCAGGCGGGGCCTGAGCCTGAGAGATCAACACAGAGGGGCACCTGCTCCAAGCCTCTGCAGAACGACTAGGGGCAGGCCCCCAGCAGACACACACACACACACACACACACACACACACACACACGGGGCACCTGCTCCAAGCCTCCAGGGCATGGCTGGGGGCAGGCCCCCAGTGGATAATACACAGGGTACACACATGGGAAGTGGGCCTAAGCCATCAGCAGGGACATCCCCTGAGGACTCCTGTACTGTGAAAGGGCCAGGCTTGGCTGAGGGACTTCCATCCCAAGTGCATAAATTTCATGCACCAAGCCCCTAGTCTATATATATAAAAGCTTAAGCAACTGTTATGATGAAATGACCAGAACGACTGATTGTTTTTTTGTTTTTGTTTTTTTAATGAGAAAAAATTTTTAATACAACTGACTCAATAATTAACAATGAACAAATATAATGAAAAAATATTTAAAAATGAACAAAATAATTATGGAAGTTGGTCTAATGAACATACATAGAACAAACTGAACAAACTGAGTAAGCCACACCATTGAAACCCTAACCCACAATGTGCCTGTATAGTAGTCTCCCCTTATCTGAGGGGGATATGTTCCAAGACCCTCAGTAGATGCCTGAAACTGCCGATAGTATCAAACCCTATATATGTCTTTTTTCCTATACATACATATCTTTGATAAAGTTTAATTTACAAATTAGGAACAGTAAAAGAGTAACAATAACTAATAATAAAGTAAGACAACTATAACAACACATGATAATAAAAGTTATGTAAATGTGGTCTCTCTAGCTCTGATAACTAAACTGGTAATGGTGACAGCCATTATGTGATTAACAGGTGGGTAGGGTATACATCGCGGTATGCTGGATTAGGGGATGATTCATGTCCTGGAATGGAACAGGATGGCGCCATATTTCATCACACTACACAGAATGGTGTGCCATTGAACACTCAGGAATTGTTTATTTTGGGAATTTTCCATTAAATATTTGTGAACCATGGTTGACTTTGGGTAACTGAAACCACCAGAAAGCAGAACCACGAATAAGGTGAGACTACTGTATTTAGAGACAGGCCCTTTAAAGATGTTATTAATGTTAAATTTGGTGATAAGGTTGGGGCCCTAAACCAGGAAGACTGGTATTTTAAAGAAGAGGAAGGGACATCAGGGGTGTTTGCACACAGAGAAAAGGCCAAGTGAGGAGGTGGCCATCTGCAAGCCAAGGAGAGAGGCCTCAGGAGAAAGCAGACACACCAGCATCTTGATCTTGGGCTGCCAGCCTCCGGAACTGCGAGACATGAATTCCCATTGTGTAAGCCTCGCCCCCACCCCAGTTTATGGTATTTTATTATGGCAGCCCCAGCAAACTAAGTTAAATGCACTCAGCTTTTGGCACCATTAGTGGGGTGCTAACGTTACAAATATTGAAAAATGTGGAAGTGGTTTTACAACTGAGTCGTGGGTAGAGCCTGGAAGAGTTTTGAGGTGCACATTGGAAAAAGTCAAGACTGCCTTGAAAAGACTGTTGGTAGGAATATGGATGTTCCAGGTGATTCTGGGGAGATTTCAGGTGGGAAGGAGAAATGCCTTATTGGAAACTGAAAGAAAGGTGATCTTGGTATAAAGAGGCAAAGAGTTGCAAAACCACAGGACTATCATCCACCTCTGATAGGCCACTAGATAGGTCACGTTGTGGGGGTTGCCAGGCCCTGGGAGCCAAGTCAAGTATACACTGAAGTCCAGGAGAGCAGCTTCACATTCTGAGGAGGGGCCGCAGCGGCACAGGAGCAGCAGGGCCCAGGGCCTGGCCCGGGTCATGTCAGCCCTTCTCCCATAACTGGTTGTTATGATGCGCACTGACCACCAGGGAGCAGACAGTCAATGCAGGAGCTGCCCCTGGCCTGCAGGCCCTAATCGCTGGAAATGGCCTGCTGGCCAACCTCCAGAGAACCCTTCCTCTAGCTGGCAGGCCCCCATCACCTGATCAAGGCCAGGCCTTGGATTGGGATAGAGAACTGGGGGTGGGTGGTGGTGGACATGGCCCCTTTCCCAAGGGGGCTGAGTGCCGACTCCCTCCTTGGGGCTGACAGCCAACCTCCTGGGTCTCTCCCTCCAGCCAGCAGGCCCCGATGGGCCCATCACCCACCTACTGTGATGGCAGTTGGCCCTCCCCCTAGCCAGCAGGCCCAGATTACCTGGAAGACCCCGATTGCCCAATCGGATCCAGGCCCCGAGCTAGGATGGGAAACTGGGGGTGAGTGACTGTGACCAACCTCCTGCTGTGCCTCTTGATGGTTACCTGGAGGTGAAAGTGACAGGAACAGAGGTGTGGTGAGAATGTGGGGTATCTGCCGAGCTTCCTCTCACACTCCATGCTAACCTCTCCCAGGATGCCAGGGTTCGTGTCCTGTACTCAAGTGCCAGGCGCCTGCACCTGCATGGCCTCTTCCAGGTGAGCCAGGCTGCAGCCACTGGGACTGCAGGGGTCAGTTGGGCTCCTCGTGGGTTCCAGTCCAGCCCGGCTCCTGCCCTGGTGGTCTTGGCCCCATCAGGCTTGGCCTCTGCCCCGACTCTGGACTCCCCAGCTGCAGTCCCTGCCTGGGCACCGAATGTGCTCATGGCCATGGCCTCAGAGCAGGTGCCATGCTGGTCCCTCACTTTCCACCCGCAGCCCCTCTCTAGCCACCCAGCCCTGTGCTCACTACTCCTTAGAGTAGAACTGCAGCTGCTATTCCTGCTGCTTCTTCTGGATAAATGCCATGGAGGGCTGCAGCATGGGCGCAGGACACAGGGCCACCTGCTGCACAAGAGCTGGTCTCCAAGGCCAGTCAGGAGAGAGCGCACTGCCCACCTGGCTTCTGGGTGGCATTACTGGGCGGCCCAGAGGCCTTCATTACGCCCAGGCTCACAACATCCAGCTGTGCTCACCGCATCTCCATGTGGGGACTCGGGTGCTGTGACTCTGTCGGAGGGGGCCGTGTGGGGACACCAGGGCCCAGGAACTGCCTAGGGCCCAGAGGTCAGCTGGGACCTGCCCTTCCATGCCAGATGCTCATACTTTGATTGCCAGCCAGGCCTAGGGATCCCACCCATGCATGAATTTTGTGCACCAGGCCTCCAGTATTTTTATAAAAATTATAGTGTAAAAAACAGGGTAAATGTCATAGACATAAGCCACTCTCAGTTCCCTGAGTATGCATATCTCTTCTGTGTCCTGTTCCATAAAACATACAAATTACAGTTTAGTTCAAAGATGTGAGCCTTTATAATTAAACATTTTTCACTATTTAAAAGGAAATACAGATTGAGATGAGAAAAAATATTAATATACCGGCCCCGAATTCTAGACAGATTTGAGTGCCAATTCTGGCTCTGTCACTTATCTGCCACGTGACCTGGTTCAGAATAAAAAGACTGTGAATGTTAGCTTTGATGCTACTTCGTCCACAACTGTCCCAAGTGCTAAGAACAGTGCCTGGCTCACATTGGACTCATGGTACTACCTGCTGAGTGGAAACGTGAATGAATGATTAGCCCTAGGAAGACATTTAGAATGACATTTGTAAAGTACTGTGTGTAATAGTCCTCTCTAACACTGATTCTTCGTATCTCCTATATTTTCCACGATAGCAGCTAGAATAATATATGTACTGAAGTTTTTCATTGGAGTATTTGGGTTCAATTATTATATACTAACTAGGGGCCTGGTGCACAAAAATTTGTGCACTCGGGGTGGAGGGAGTCCCTCAGCTCAGCCTGTGCCCTCTCACAGTCTGGGACCCCTCAGTGGATGTCCTATGATGGCCCCAGTCTGCCAGGCGCCTTTTGTGTGTGTGTGTGTGTTTGTGTGTGTGTGGCCACTGGGGACCTGCCCCCAGCCGCATCTGAGGCTCAGAGTAGTCCTCCTGTGTGTGTCTACGCGCTGGGGGCCTGTCCCCAGGCACACCATCAAGGCTTAGAGCAGGCACTCCTTCTATGTTGATCTCTCAGACTCTTGCCCTCCCCAGCATGTTGTTCTCTTTTTTGAGCTGTGGCTAGGGCTGGGTGCTGCCTGCCTCCTAAGCTTGCCTACTGCCCATCTTCCTCCAGCCACCAGAAAGCAGGGAAAGCCCCGCCTCGTGGTCAGGCCAGCCTTTTCCTGCTCCCTGATCCTCGGAAGGGACCTGGGAAGCCGCCAAGATGGCCGCCAACTCTTTCCCACTCACCCATCCCCTGCTGCCTTCCTTTCCCCCTTCCCGGTGCCGCCAAGGGGTCTGGGGAGCTGCCAAGCAGGACCCCGGCCCCTGCAGCCTTGCTTTCCCACTCCCTGATGCCCCGCAAAGGGCCTGGGAAGCCCACCAAGCAGGCCGCCGACCCCCTGCCACCTCTTTCCCACTCCCTGGCCCGCCACCTTGCTTTCCCACTTCCTGGTGCCCTGCAAGGGGCCTGGGAAGCCCACCAAGCAGGCCACTGACCCCCTGCTGCCTCTTTCCCATTCCCTGATGCCCCGCAAAAGGCCTGGACAGCTTCCAAGCAGGCCGCCGACCCCCTGTAGCCTCTTACCCGCTTCCCGGTGCCCTCCAACCCTGCCGCCTCTTTCCCACTCACGGGTCCTGGGTCCTGCGCTGTCCCGCCCTGCAGCCGCTCTGTGCACTCGGGAGGTCCCTCAGCCCGGCATGTGCCCTCTCATAGTCTGGGAGCCCTCTGGGGATGTCTACCTGCTGGCGTGCCTGACCAGCCTGGGTGAGGGGCTTTAAGGCTGCCCACAGCTCCCATTGACCCAATGTCCCAGCAAGGCTGGCTGGACGCAGGTTCTGGGATTTATCTCCTATAATTGATGCTGTTCCTTTAAGCCAGCCTAGACATGTAACAAAGCCTCCTCTCTGCCTCACCTCGCGGAGTCTTTACTGCAACAATGTTATACTCTTAGACTCAGGCTAGGTCTGCTGCTCCCTTCAGCTCCCGAGGATTCTATGATTGTTACATTATTGAAACATGTTTCGGAGCCTGCCCGCCAAGGGCCGAAAACAGTTTTCCTTTCGCTCCTGCTGCAACGGACACTGCCTAAACATTTACTCAGGTCCGTGAGTGGCGGCCGCCATGTTGGCTGGGTTAATTTGCATACAGCCACTCTGATTGGCTGTTGGGCGTCCCGAAGAAATGGTTAATTTTACTATTCCACTTTTATTAGTTTAGATTTAAAAAAGGAACACAATGTTCTTATTGAAGAACTCAAATCTGTCTAGAATTCGGGGCCAGTATATAACTATGCTTTTATTATATAGGATAGCAGAATATGCGACTACCCATTTTAAAAGAGACAGTCTAACAGTAGACATATTTCTCTAAAATGCAAACTTAATAGTTCCTTCAAACATCTAAAGAACTTAAGAGACAGAGATGATATCTCTTTCCAAACAAAACTTATGTTTTATATTGTTAAAATCTAGTTTAAAATAAAAACAATTATTGTTCAAAAAGTAGAGTGAACAATTTACAAATAAGTAAAATAATAGCTTTTATTTGTACCCTTATTGCTAGTCTTGCTGATATTTAGCAGAATAAGTTATCAGCCTCATGATGTATATGATAGCAGCCCCCCTGCAGTGTCCCATCAGGTCTGCTCAGAGTCCTGACTCAGCTGGAAGCTACTGACTATGGGACAAGTCACAGCCCCACAAAATAGCATTTCTTTTAAGGAAAGCTATCCTAAATAGCTACCATTTTATTAAAAAATTATACCATTTTTTATTTGTTCCTTATTCAAAAAGAAGGAGGAGGCACTCAGAAAATTTTGAACCATGTAATTTTAGAATGTGGAAGATATCCAACTCTCAACTTTATCTTCCAGAACTGACTTTAATAAAATAAAAATTACCTTTTATCACATGGATATTTGAGTCATGCACAGAGCTTTTCAGAGCTGTCACTCTCTCACACAAAACTAATGTGACCGCCTTTGTCAAGGACAAAACTAATATAACCTTCCCATCTCCCTCTGCTGTGGAGGAGTTTATACTTTACAGGAAAGCAAGGCCTTGGTGCTGACTTTGTTTCATAGTGTCACCCCCATTGGCTTTAGGCTAATTAGATATTTCACAGCAGTCCTGATATAGCCATATGATGCCTTCCTTATTTTTCTCTAAAACTATTTTATTTATTTTTTATTTATTTTTTTTTTTTTACTAGTAAAAGTAAATTTCCCCCAGGATATGGGGTGTTTGATTCTCATTCTTTGATTAAGAGAGAAAAAAAATACAACAATAAAACTGAGTTTCCAACCCTTTGTCCAGCTCCTTGAGTAGATAAGTTTGTCTTTGTTCTTCAATATGAACATTGTGTTCCTTTTTTGAATAAGGTTTAGTAATAAATCCTATTTAATTTTATATTGGTAGACATCTGGGCTGGGCTAGAAGCCACAGTAAATGAAGGAGAATTTACAATCCACAAAGCAATGTAAAATTCTGTCTTCATTGTGGATCTGAGGGGTGATAATTGTAGATGATGTTGACTTTTGAAAATTGTTTCTTTTCATCAATATAGCTTGAATGTATACTCTTTGAAAGAGTGTTGAATGTGTGTGCACACAGAAACATTTGCTATCTATATCTCCTTTCATTTAGTGTTTTGTCTAATAGTTACCCAAAAGAAGATGACTGTGGGAGAATGAAAAGGTGTAAAGTCATTTAAAACTAGAAAAATTGATCTTAAAGAAGATAAATTGTGATGTTTAAGATTTACAGTTGATGTCTTCTAGATAATGATTACCTAGAATGAATAACTTAGGACATGAAAAGTTACTGTGAAAAGTCAAGGACTCTCCTTGTGAGTGGAAGGAAATGGAAGCTTGGGCATTTGGATGGAGAAGCAAAACTTAGAACTAAGAGCTGTCAATAAGGGGACTCTTATGAAGGATTTATTGTTATTTTCTCCTAATTTTCTTGGAACTCAGGAACAATCATATTTAGAGTGCTTATTTTTTCCCACTTTTCAGTAAAACCTTTCACACAAAACCTTATGTTGGAGGGAATTTGAGGGAAAGGGAAGTATAAACTTGTGTCGTCTTCTAAACATCAGCCCTCTACTAAGGTAAAGGAAGTAATTAATTTTGGAGTCCCAGGTGTTGGGCAGAAATAAAGTCAAGCTGAATTAGACCTATGAGTAGCCGAACAAACTGGATAACTGGAAGCGAATGGGGTGCATACAGACCCATGCATAGATATGAGTCTGGAAGGGGAAGTGGATATAAACTTGCTTACAAATGCATTCTATTAATAACTATTTTTATTTTTCAACTTTCTTGAAGTATAATTAATAACTAAAACTGTACAGATTTAAAGTGTACAATGTGATGATATATCATGTATACATTGTGAGATGATTACCTCAATCAAGGCAATTAATATAATCATCACATCATAAGTCTATCATTTTTGTATTGTGGCAAGAATATGCAAGATCTACTTTCTTAGCAGACTTCAAGTATACAATAAGGTATTAACTGTAATCACCATGCTGTACATAGATTCATAGAACCATTCATATTATAACTGAAAGTTTGTACCTTTTGATAGACATCTCTCCATTTCCCACACTCCCCAGCTCCTTGAACCACCATTCTACTTTTCTATGAGTTCAACATTTTTTGTTTGTTTGTTTGTTTTAAGATTCCACATATGAGTGAGATTATACAAAATTTGCCTTTCTCTCTCTGGTTTATTTCACTTAGCATAATGTTCTCTGGTTTTACCCACATTGTTGCAAATGGCAGTTTAGAGATAATGTAATATATTTCCATGTGCCTGTTATTCTATTATTTAGACATAGAAAAAAAAATCCTGACATTTGTAAAAAATGCATTTTAATACCTAGTAGTAAAAGAGTTGTTTCAAGTAATTACAACTTACAATATTTTCTCACTTTTGTGCTTAGTCGTTGATTCATTAAAAATATGTTTGAAATATATTCTTTCGGAAAATACATGCTAAGGATTTTTCCAAATTTCCAGAATGAAAATAGTGAAAATAACATTGAAACTTTATTCCTTCTTGTGTTTATCTTCAAGTGGATGAGTCAAATAATAAAGGAGTAAACAAAGAAATATAAAATGTAATGTGAGGAAGTGATTAGAGACATAAAAGAAAAAAGAATTTAAGAAGATAAAGAGATGTCAGGGTTCTCCAGAGAAACACAATCAATAGGATATATATGTATGTATGCATGTTAGCCAAAAACATACACATATATGTGTGTATATATGTCTATCTGTATCTATCTGAGGGAGATATATATTTTAAGGAATTAGTTCATATGATTGTGGGACTAACAAGTGTAAAATCTGCAAGGAAGGCTATCAAGCTGGGGATTTGGCAGGAGTTGAAAATGCCAACTTGACTCTGAAGGCGAAAGGAAGAATTCCTTGCTCTTTGGAGACTTACTTTTTTTTTTCTCTTTGAGCTTTCAGCTGATAAATGAAAGTCATACACACTACAGAGGGTAATGTATGTTACTCAAAGTCTACTGATTTAAATGTTAATCATATCTTAAAATACTTTCACAAAACATCTAAACCCATTTTTGACTAAGCAACTGAACGTATAGCCTAGTGAGGTTGACACATTAAAATTAACAATCACAACAAGAGACAAGGGATGTTCCTGTTTAAGGACAGGACATTCAAAAGAAGACATGAAAGAAGTAAAGAAAGTGAGCCTTCAGAATACCTTGAACAACCTTCCCAGCAAAGGAAAAAGTCTGTACAAAGGCCCTGAGGCAGGCGTAGCAGGTAGTGTCACAGAACAACCCAGAGGATTTATACTATGGCTTTAGTGCAGTGATCCAGGGAGAGAGAATATAAGATCAGGGAGCATAAGGGACTGTTTGGCCTTTTAAGAACTTTGCTGTTTCTTTCAAGCACAAGGGAAAACCATGTAGAGTTTTGAACAATCAAATGCATGACGTGACTCAAAAATAAAGAAGTTCATTTTGGGTGTTATGAGAGGTAAAAGGGTAAACTGGAAATATACTGAATATCATAAGTGAGGATTGGAATGCCATGGTGGCAGTGTGATTGATGAGAAATAGTTAAATTCTGAACATATTTGGAAAGTAGCAACAGATTTGCTGATATTTTGGGTAAGGGTTGTAAAAGAATCTAATCTCATAGAAGAGTAATATGCAAATTAACCCTCACTCCATTACACCTAAGCCATGCCCACCAGTCAAGTCATGCCCACCAGGCAATCAGAGTGACAGTATGCAAACTAACCCAGCCAAGATGGCTGCCAGAAGCCACAGAGCTAGAATAAACTGGTTGCACCAGCAATGGAGGAAACTGTCTACCTAGGCTGGCTGTGGCCTCCATTCAAGGCAACAAAGTTTCAATTATAGAAGCCACAGAGCTGAAGCAAACAGGAGGCTTCATTGCCTGCCTAGGCAGGCTGTGGCCTCTGCTCAAGGCAACAAAGTTTCAAATATAGAGGATAAATAAACCCCAGAAACCTGCTTCCAGCCAGCCTCGCTGGGACCTTGGGTCAATGGGAGCTGTGGCCAGCCTGCAAACAGCCATCAGGCCCTCACCAAACCTGGCCAGGCACCCCAGTAGGGACCTGAACACTGAAGGGGCTGTGGGAAGCCTGAAAATGGCCCTCACCCCTCATCCAGACTGGCCAGGCACCCCAGTAGGGACATGAACCCTGAAGGCGCTTTGGGAAGCCTAAAAACAGCCCTCAACCCCTCACCCAGGCTGGTCAGGTACGCCAGTAGGGACCCGAACCATTAAAGGGCTGTAGGCAGTCTGAAAACAGCCCTCAGCCCCTCACCCAGGCTGGCCAGGCATGCCAGCAGATGAACATCCCCTGAGGGGTCCCAGACTGCGAGAGGGCACAGGCCGGGCTGAGGGACACCCCCTGAGTGCACAAATTTTTGTGCACTGGGCCCCTAGTCCTACATAATAAAAGTCTAATATGCTAAATGTCTGGTTACCTGGTCATCCAGTCATCTGTTCAACCAATCAAAGCATAATATTCTAATGATATGCAAAGATGCTCAACTGCTCACCCTGATGTGCACTGACCACCAGGGGCAAACAGTTGACTGGTGGACCAGTTGCTATGACCTTCACTGACCACCAGGGGGCAGATGCTCTGACAAGTAGGTTAGCTTGCGGCTGGGGTCTAGCTGATCAGAACTGAGCAAGACTGGCTGGACATACCCTAGAGCCCTACCACAGTCCCTTCCTGGATGGCCAACCTTCTGTATCCCTCCTTGGCTCTGATTGTGTATTGATGGTGGTGTCCCTTGGCCTGGCCTGCGCCCTCTCTCAATACGGGACCCCTCAGATGATATTGGAGAGCTGGTTTTGGCCCGATCCTACAGACCAGGCCGAGGGACCCCACTAGTGCACAAATTTGTGCAATGGGCCCCTAGTTAAATAAATAATAAGTGTTTATAAAAATGTAGCCTTAGCAGTGAAATAAATGCTTTTGCCACTTATGGAGACAAGGAATATTGAAAAGGGGTCTATACAGTCAAGATTTCAGCTTGGAACATGGTCACTTTAAGATGCCTAGGAGATATCCACATTGAGAAATCAAGTAGGTAGTTGGATATAAAAAGAATCTTGGGAACAGCAGAGGTAAATTTGGCAGTCATGGAAAATATAGAGGTAAAAAGACATTTGTAATGGATGGAATCATCTAAGAACTGAAATTAGATAAGGAACATAACAGGTATGAGAATAGAATCTAACATTCACTTTTTCTTCCATATAATATTTAAAAACATCATAAGATGCAAAAATTGGATTTTTAATGAAACTATATTAAATTTATAAATTAATTAGGGGTCCAGTGCACAAAAATTTGTGCACTCGAGAGGTCCCTCAGCCCAGCCTGTGCCCTCTCGCAGTCTGGGAGCCCTCTAGGGATGTCTACTTGCTGGTGTGGCTGGTCAGCCTGGGTGAGGGACTGATGGCTGTTTGCAGGTTGGCCAAGCCCCCCAGTGTAGACCCTCACCCCATTGGGGTGTGGCCAGCCTGAGTGCGGGCCTGAGGGCTTTTTTCAGGCTTTCAGGCTGCCCACAGCTCCCATTGATTCAACGTCCCAGCAAGGCTGGATGGAAGCAGGTTTACGGGGTTTATTTATCTTCTATAATCGATACACTGTTCCTTTAAGCCAAGATCTAGGCAGGTAATGAAGCCTCCTGTTGGCTTCAGCTCATGGCTTCTATAATTGAAAGAATGTTGCCTTAGTAGACTCTAGGCAGGCAGTTTCCTCCATCACTAGTGCAAAGGAAGCCTGGTATTTGCTTCAGCTCTGAGGCTTCTATAATTGCAACAATGTTGCAAGTATGTTGCCTGGAGCCGGAGAGCCCAGTGGGCCAGCAGACAGTTTACTCCTGGTGCAACGGAAGCCTCCTGGTTACTCCAGCTCAGTGACTGCCAGCCTCCATCTTGGCGGGGTTAATTTGCATCCAGCTGCTCTGATTGGCTGGTGGGCGTGGCTTAGGTGTTTCTTAGAAATGGTCAATTTTAATATTCCTCTTTTATTAGATTAGATTAGGGTCATTCTGTTGTTTTAAAATTAATTTGTTATTTTCTCCTAAAATGTGATCATATTTCAATTGGAACTGAAAGAATGAACAGTGTGATTTGTCAGGTGAGGATGGAGAAACAGGCAAAATGTTACACACATTCTTATTTTAATTTGTATAACTGTTAAACAATCATGGATTTGAAAATTATCCCCATTTTACAGGTAAGGAAAAACAGTTTGCTTAATCTCTACAACATTTTGTCTGAACTATAAATGCAGACTCCAAAGATAATTTTAGAAGCATTTCCATTGCACAATGTTACACTGCTGATTTCAAGAAATTTATAGTATGGCTGTTAACTATATGAAATATTATATATGAATTATGAAATATTAATAGGCATGTATTTCATGAAATACTCCAATTTCATAAAAACATGAAATAATAGATAACTGAGCAATCAATATCCATAGCTTTTCTACCTTTTTATATATAGAAGTGAGAATCAGATAGGTACTAGTATTATTTTACACATGGATTTCATATTTTGTATTCTAAATATTGGTGTCCTTCTTTAAAGGCTATGTAAGGGACCAGCTCCATAACCCCACTATTTGAACATTTTCACCCAATTTTCAAGGACTTTTACAACATAACTGTTGACCATATGTTTCTTCCATAAGTTTGATGATGGTTTAAAATAAACAGAACACATACATCTAAGGGAAGTAGAAAATGGTCTACAGTCTAAGTGACCTAAAAATAATATATAATACCTAGCACCAGAATGAAAACATTTATGATATCAGTGAACTAATGATTAATCACTTAATCACATCTAAGTTAGTAAGTATTTTATGGTAAGACATTTAAGTTTTAATTAGTTTTCACTTATTGAGTGTGAGGCTGTTTGAAGGCACAAAGATACGACAGGGACTGTTTTAGTACTCCATTAATACAGAACTCAGCAAACTCAAATATCTCCAACCACTTAAATCAGGTATTAATTAGATGATAAAACATAACCCAGAGCAACTGAAGGCCATTACATTCTTTTTGTGCCTTAAACTTTGGAATCAGATGTGGGAAATAAGGAAGGAAGAGTAATTCAAAGTACTATTAATTAAAGGCAGATTAAGGGCACTACTAAAGAGAAAATTATGTAGATGACTATTTCACTTGCCTTTATCTATTTACAAATGTTGACCCCAAACACATATATAGTATTTCCCCTTTTTAAAAATATGAGGTGAAATCCTATAACAGAAAATTAACCACTTTTCAACATTTTTAAAAAATTTCAATACAAATAACACACTATTATATTAGTTGTAGTTGTACACCCAAGGATTAGACATTATATAACTTCTAAGTGACCATCCTGATAAAACTCATACCCATCTGACACCATACATAGTTTTTAGAATATTACTGGCTATATTTCCTATGCCTTACTTTACATCCCACATGATTATTCTGTAACACCAATTTGTACTTCTAATCCCTTCATATTTTTCACCTGTCCCACCAAACCCCTCTCATCATCTGGCAACTATAAAAATGATCTCTCTCCCTCTCTCTCTCTCTCTCTCTCTCTCTCTCTATATATATATATATATATATATATATATATATATATATATATATATATATACATACTAGGGGCCCGGTGCACAAAAATTTGTGCACTCAGGGTGCAGGGAGTCCCTCAGCCCGGCCTGTGCCCTCTCACAGTCTGGGACCCCTCAGTGGATGTCCTATGATGGCTCCAGTCTGCCAGGCGCCTTCTGTGTGTGTGTGTGTGTGTGTGTGTGTGTGTGTGTCACCACTGGGGACCTGCCCCCAGCCGCATCTGAGGCTCGGAGCAGTCCTCCTGTGTGTGTCTACCTGCTGGGGG